>JAYJML010000581.1:0-23000 GCA_035610835.1 Ophiura sarsii
AGTGGCCGCAATGATGTGAGAATCACGTGGTGGGCGAACATTAGGTTACAAGGCCCGCTTAGCAGCGCTATAAATTGATGCCCTAAAAACCGTCAACATATTTAAATATTCGCCTTGCTTCCATCCAAGCTGGTTGCTATACATGACATAATTCTCGTGTGCAACTTTTATGACGTGACTAGGGAATAACTCGCAAGGCGGAGAGGGGACCAAAACACACAGAATAATCATAACGGACAAGCTTTTTAAGTTTACTATGATCATATATATAATGTTATTTATTAATAAATGAACGGTTCACTTACTCAGATATCATACATGGCACACCCAGCAATCTTTTACTAAATCATAACTAAAGTGACATCGCTGCAATCTGAGTTTCTGTGTAAATATCAGAAAACCCGCACGTGGAAATAATCTTGAATAGAGTAAATTAAAACATGACTTTCTCAGCGTGATGCGTCGACAGGAATTAGTCAGTGTTAGCGGAGCCAGTTATCGAAATCGGTTTTCGACACGGCCGACGGTGTTGCTAGTTCCAGTCAATCGTGGCCTAAATGAAAGGAATTGAAATATCCAGAATAGATAGTAAAACGGCGTCACAACACAACCAACCGGCTGTACAGTATTGCAACGTAATTTGCAACATAATGGAAACTTACCCATGCAGTTAGCCCCGAATTTAAATATATGCACTGGGTAATCCTCTCGTAGTATTGATAACATAGCTTTACCAGAGCGAATTAATAGCGCTTCTAAGCGGGCAATTTATGTCATGCCTGCCACAGGGTGTACACTCCCCGCTCTCCCCTACGGGGTCGGACGTAGGCGTGCACGACCTGGTCGCCATTAGTCGTGGTCGCGACCATTAGCGCTAGTCGCGACTGCGACTATGTAACTGGAAATAGTGACTACATGTATTAAAGTAAACTTTTGGAAGTCCTAAATATGCACACTTAATGAGAATAAAATCTGCTCCCAAGTAATTATTTCCGACTTTTTCGAACAGTTTTCACTTAACTTCACCTTTCTTGCTTCACACACACACACACACAGTAAACAAATATGATACAAAACATGTATTTTAAAATTAGTATGTACCAAGCAAAGTCATCTGTGAAATGCCTTGTGTAAGATATCTGTTCTTTAGTTCGTGTCATACTTCCTTTATTTATACATTTTCAAAACTAATTGAGAATAGACATTTCGTCAGATTTTAATCTCTATGGTCACCGGACGACGACTAGTCTCGACCATTTGTGGCGACTGGTCGACCAGGAAAAAACCTCTTGTCGAGCAAGCCTAGTCGGACGTACATATGAGAATTGTGCATTTTTTCAAGAGGATTGTAATACTCTTACTTTTTTACTATTAGGCCTACTGAAATTTTTAAAAATATATTCACTGTCTATACCAAGGCACCATTAATGTATATTTCTTATCCTTTCTTTGTCCACAGGTCAAACAACAACCAATCAAGACATGTCTCTGTTCGAAGGTCTCGAGTCTGTTTTGTATCCTTCATCTTGATTTTCCTCGGAACGATTTTGATTAATTGCATCTGGGAGACAGATTACTCGACAAAGATTTCATTGCCAACAGATCAAACTCGGCAGCTTGATAAGAAGGCAGCAACGGCAGCAATATTGTCCAAAATCACCGATCCTCCAAGCAAAATCACCGATCGTCCAAGTAACATCACAGATCGTCCAAGTACCATCACAGATCGTCCAAGTAACATCACAGATCCTGCAACCGAAATCCCATCGTGCGCTAAACAAATAGCGCACATAAACTCTTCGTACGAGAGCAAATCGCTGCCAAGTTGGTTTTCTAACGGTTATGTTCAAGAACTTGACGAGGTGAATCAGCCGATTACGAGACCTTTGGTGAAACAGTCTTCGATCGATCCAACTTGTTTGAAATATTTCAGAGCAAGAATCAAAGATCCTAAACCGGTTTATAAGTTATGTGATACCATCGAATTGATCATTGAAGCTCGGGACTGCAAAAATACAAGACTCACTTCAGGAGGTGATTACTTCTGGGCGTGGTTAAAAACAGAATCTCTTTCAGCAAACCAAGCCACCGATGGCAACATCACTGATTTGGGTACTGGGGAATACGTAGCACGATTTACGCTTAGGTGGACGGGTAAGATTACCCCAGTGGTTGCGGTTCTCGGGACAAGAGAAGAAATCCACTTTATGCGAGACTGGAGAGAAAAGATACCGGCACGTTTTGCTTACACTGGAATATTCAAAAGGGGTAATATCACGGTGTCCACTCCTTGTCATTTGACTCCCTGGATGGATCTCTCGTATACTGATGTCAAATCAAATGGCACAACTAGACGTGTGTGCAATTTTACGGAGTCCATTACAGTAACGCCTTGGTATTGTATCAAGCCAGAAAATATGCCGTGTTCTGCGTACGATTATCATAAAGGAGACACGGTACGGGAGAAAAAACTTGATATCGCAAAAATGTATATTCAAAACAGCGCCGGAACAAAAAATAAAATGTATTATATCAAAGGTATTGTCCCGGATGAGATTCAAGTTATTGGTACCAGCCCTTTTTCACGATGTGAGCCTCTCACCTCAGAATTACCGCAGTGTAAGCACGGTTTGATTAAAAATGACCCGACGAGGACTTCTGGATTTTATTTCAAAAACGTGTGGGTATCTTTGCTATGCAAAAATATTATGAAAATTGATGCAAAGATGATGATTGAAACTATGCAAAACAAAACAATATACTTCTTTGGCGATTCTACTTTACGACAGTGGTATGAATATCTAGCCAACGTTGTTTTAACAGACAAAATATGCGTCAGTAACTCACGCATGGGACGCATCACGCATAATACACCTCATAATATATCGTTAGTATTTTCATTTCACGGATTGCCCATCCGGGGCAAACACACTACGGTGGCCATTTCGGACTATGTTGCAAATCGCTTGGATGCTTTAAAAGCCGGACCAGGTGTAGTAATCGTGATTTCTGTATGGGCACATTTCACAGCTAGTACTTTAGATTTCTACTTGCAACGTTTGCTGTCTATCAAGAAAGGCATAGTCCAATTAATGGACAGATATCCGGGGACAAAAGTGTTCATCAAATCTGCTAACACGAGAGAAATGGCCTCGTACTTTACTAATAATTGGTACGCGTGGGAGTGTGACCTTTTGATGAGGACAGTTTTGGGAGAGACGCCCGGGATAACCATTATCGATGTATGGGACATGACGATGGGACATAAAACCGGTTTTCATATACATCCAAAAGAAGTCGTTGTCAAAAATGAAGTAGCAATGATGTTATCATATTTGACCGACAGTGTCGACATTAACAACGACAATAACAATAATAGCAACAACAATAAAACGTAAAAACAACAATATCAAAACAATAAAAACCGCAAACAACGACTATATGTGACCTGCTCCCACAAAATCGGCGTAAAGTCGTGGCGAAGATGTTGCTGAATTGAATGATTGAGGCAGCATAGCATATTATTGATTTGCCGTTTAAATTGTTGTTGGTATGGACCCATGGTCCCTTCTATTAGGGGAATTCTAAAATAGCAGTATGTATTGTTATTTTAAGAGTATTACCAATCATGCCTGGCTATTTTTTTATAATCCCGCTATAATAAAAGGGCTTGGTCCATACTAACAACAAACGGCAAAAATCAAAAACATGCTATTCTAGCTCAATTCAGCAATATCTTCGCCACGACTTTACGCCGATTTTGTGGGAGCAGGTCACATATTACGAATACATCAATTTAGTTCCACGCCTTGTACCATTGGAATAGAGTCCTAAATGTTTCGATACATTTTTAAAGCTCTGTAATTCTCTTAAAATATTTTGCAGTACTACCAAACTTAAAGCATATTTTATGAGGCGGAATTAGGATCACAACTCGAAGGTCGTAAGGCCGTAGCTCGACATCGGTAAAGTGGTAACCAAGGGCATGAGGTCGAAGCTCGTCCACGGTTAAATCGTAATCAAGAGCGTATGGTCGAATCTCGCAAGGTCGTAGCAGGCGGGGAAAATATTTCACGACTGGATCGTCACTTGACAAAACCACGTTCTTGCATTACAGCAGTGCCTTATAAGATCGCGAAATGACGGAAGAAATATCGGGTACAAGCTACGAGCCTACCAGCTACGAGCCTACAAGCTACGAGCTACGAGCTTACGAGCTATGAGCTTGCTAGCTACGAGCTTACGAGCTATGAGCTTACGAGCTACGACCCTACGGCGAACAGGCCAGCGATTGCACTGTGCTGAAAAAGTATCAAAATATGAATAACACGCAGGAAGAGCGTGGAACACTGTCCGGAATTTTCAAGTTTTAAATCAAGGTCACTAAAACCCTTTCACATTCTGCAGCAATCAGACTAGCGCTTGAATTACGATGAAAGATTATCTAAACGTCAAAACCAAACACATCAAGGTCTCCAAGAACCAATTGGTGACGCAGTGGGCACTGGCTATAGTTTGATAACCAAATTAGCGAAGCCTCATTACAGCAGCGAATGAATACAGGAGGACGGGGCGTGTGAAGGCATCAATCGTACTGGCGCATCATACGTGACGCGTGCGTGCGACCAAACCCGCGTGCGTCTGAACAGAATCGCATGAGTACCCTTGTATTACCTTTTCGCGCGGAGAGATAACAACCGAATATTTCTCACCAATTTAAAACTTATTAAACTATAGGACGGGAAGCGCAATTTTTGTTCGTACATGAGTTAAGACAAAATAAGTTCATTTGTTTTAAAATTTAAAAAAATCATTTTATTCAGTGAATTTTGCTTTATTTCGTATTAAAACGGAATACAATTTTTTTTCTCAACTCATGTACGAAAAAAGATGCATACAAGCTACTTGAGGTCGCAGCAGCTATTGAGATCGCGGCAAGAACTCAATTCGTTCTCTGCGTAGGACATGTGGATTGTGGTGTTCTATGTTGTTCAATGTTGTTCACTAGTCAAGCCCCGAACAAGACTGAGCGCGCACGAGGCTCTGTTTATACGCTCGTTGGACAGATCCGCCCGGTGCGAGGAGAGCCGCCTAAATGGAATCAGATTGCATCATTGCACAATGTCTCACTGCATGACCAGTCATAGTGTGTAGAGAGAATCAAACTACATGTACTACATGCAGTTCGAGGCTCTCCTCACAAATAGCGGACCGTGCAAAGGGCGAATAGGTCGAACGCAGGGTCATTAGTTCATGCATGGATGGATTACAATACCAAGCACCTGTTAATGACATTTAACCAACTGAAGGCATGTTCAGACGGGCATAAGTTATCGGCGTAAATTTAGACCCTGCAGCAATCAAAATTCCACAAAGATTTCCTCTACTCCGGACAGTTGTCCACACGGTACTAAATATAACGCTACTCCGAAGTTTTCCGACGAAGTTAACACGACCATCGCAGGGGGCTTAGGAGTAAATATCGGTAAATATTATCGGAGTTCTGATTATTTGGAATCCCGTTTTCGGCAGCCTGGTGCTAAGCATTGGTTTCCAGTTTACAATACGATTTATTCCGTTATTTCTAAATTGTCGGTTCCTTTATTCGATTATTTCAGCTAGGTTTTAAATGGAGAAAGTCTCGAACCTCTGATGATCATGACACATTCCTTGAGCAGCAAGCAAAGGTCAACAAACTGATTAAAGACAGTAAAACTGAGTATTTCAAAAATACTTTAGATAATGCAGATGCTAAGACTATGTACGTACTCTGAATTCGTTGCTTAATTCGTCAGTTCATAAATTGCCTTAATGTAACTCTAATGCATCGCTTCGCAACAAATTTGCTCAATATTATGACAAAAAGGTGTCTGACATCAGGGCTGAACTTGATAGTAAATGTGTCTTGAACAATAATGATGATGGTGATCAATCTGATACTGTATGTGCAATATCTCATATCTCTTCATTATTTGATAATGATGATAGTAGTGTTTCAAATGTTCAATATACTGACAACTCAAACTGTTACCATACCATGTTATGCAAGATTTTGATGCTGTGAGTGAGGAGGAGGTAAGAAAGATCATTTCAAAGCTGCCAAATAAAACAAGCCCCCTTGATCCAATCACATCTTGGTTGTTGAAAAAGTGTATCGATACTCTTTTGCCTATTATTATGTATGTTATTAATAATTCCCTCAGAGTCGGATCCTTTCCGTTAGTTCTACGACAGGCTGTTATTAAGCCTTTGATCAAAAAGCCGTCTCTGAATCCTGATCTTCTTAAGAATTACCGGCCCGTATCGAACCTTCCTACTTTAGGAAAAATTATTGAATACCCAGCTATTTCGAGATTCAAGCAGCATTTCCAATGTAATGGGCTCACATAAACATATCAGTCTGCCTACAAATCATCTCATAGCACAGAAACGGCCCTTCTTAAGGTTAAGAATGACATGTTGGGTGAACTTGACAAAGGTAGAGTAATTATGCTTGTTCTTTTAGATCTCTCCGCTGCATTCGATACAATTGATCATGCTATTTTAGTTAAACGAATGCGGTCGGAATTCGGAATTGCAGGTTCTGCCAAAAATTGGCTTGAAAGTTACCTTCAAGATCGTAGTAACAGGGTTAGTATCCTTGGTGAATATTCAGAAAACGTCCCGCTCAAGTATGGTGTTCCTCAGGGATCCGTCGCAGGTCCACATATTTTTACAGTCTGTGGCTTCTATCATAAGACGTTTCGGGGTACCGTATCATGTCTACGCTGATGATACCCAGCTATATGTTAGTTTCGATTATAAGTCAAAGGTGGACATTGCTTCTGCTCAGCTTAGGCTTACCAAATGCATTGCAGAAATTCGATCATGGATGCATGCTAATAAGCTGAAGCTCAATGATTCAAAAACTGAGCTGTTCCTGATTTCGTCTCCAATGCATATTGAAGCAGTGTCTCACCTGGAAATTAATTTGAAAATAGGTGGATCTGTGATCGCAGTCTCAGTATGAAACAACATGTTAGTAGGCCTAAACTATGTCGTACTGTCAATTTCCATATACGTAATCTTTGGAGGATAAGACGATTTATTGATAGAACAACCTGTGCACATGCAGTAAGATCTTTGATCCTTTCTCGGCTGGACTATGGCCATTTTTTGCTTGGTGGCCTGTCAAAATCAGATATGCAACGGCTTCAAAACCGCGCTGTGCACGCCTTGTCTATCATGTTGATAGGCGCACTAGCGCAGCACCTTTGATTCGTGAGCTGCATTGGTTGCCGGTCCAGCAGAGAGTTGATTTTAAGATCTTAGTGCATGTGTACAATAGTATACAAGGTTCATCCCCACAGTATTTGCAAGATCTCATTTGTTTGTATACACCATGGTGTATACAAACAAATGAGATCAGGTCTTAGGTCAACTCAAGATACAACCCGTCTTGTGACCCATTCTACCAGTAGAACCTATGGGGATAAATTAATGTGTTTTTGTTTTAGGACCCAATTTATAGAATATCTTACCTATAGGTCTCTTCGTGAAGCAAACAGTGTGAAAACGTTCAAGAAACTTCTTAAAATTCACCTTTTTCCTAAAGATTAGTTCACTTCCTGGTCACTGGGTTTTTAAATTATATATCACTTTGTGCTTCAATTCATTCTCGTATTTTTAAACATTTTGTAACTGATTATTGTGTAAATTATGTAATACTTTTTATAAATCAATGGTGCTTTGCTTTAATGCATCTTTTATATCATATTTTTAAAAATGTTGCTGTTATTTTGTTGGTTATATAATTGTATACCATTTTTTGATGTATGTGATTTGTACAGCGCATTGATCTTTTGGAAATGCGCTCTATAAGCACCGGTAAATAATAATAAATAATAGGTTTATTTATCGCTCGCTTGTAAACATGAATTCAAGATCGAAATTAACACGTTTTCTCTATCCAAATATGTTTTCAGTGTGATAATGCGAATTATTCTACCGAATATATAAAGCTTTACTTTTGGAGTAACCTGTAAAATAAGATAAAGTTTAATATAATGTTGGTATAGTTCTAATAATAAAATAACGTGGCAACAAACCCAACCAGATTCGGTTACTAAGATGATCGCGAAGTGTGACGATTTCATTTGAAACGCTTGCGTTATTTGCGAGTATTTTGGTACATTTCCAGCACCACTACCTTTTGCATGTTTTGCTGCTGAATAGAAACATATTTCAGTGGTTGTTGGTTATTGGTGTTTATTCATTATGGAAAAAGGTGTACTTTAGGTATCGTTCAATCCTGGAAAATAAAGGTTCCCAGTTTCGCTCGATATTGGTACGATTTTACTGTTCCAGTATCGGTTGATACTCTGGAACACCAAATTGTGTTCCAGTATCGAGCGATACTGGAACAGTTCTATGTTCCAGTATCGAGCTATACTGGAACAGTTCTATGTTCCAGTAGCGGGCGATACTGGAACAGTTCTATGTTCCAGTAGCGGGCGATACTGGAACAGTTCTATGTTCCAGTAGCGGGCGATACTGGAACAGTTCTATGTTCCAGTAGCGGGCGATACTGGAACAGTTCTATGTTCCAGTATCGAGCGATACTGGAACAGTTCTATGTTCCAGTAGCGGGCGATACTGGAACAGTTCTATGTTCCAGTAGCGGGCGATACTGGAACAGTTCTATGTTCCAGTAGCGGGCGATATTGGTACACGTGCTACGTAGTATAGTGATGTGTCCCAGTTTTGGACGATACTGCTGGTACCCTACATAATATAATACTGGAACATATGAATCGGACGATACTGAAACACTGACTATTGTAACTTACACTGATTGGAACACCCAGTATCGGACGAGAGTCTAGAATCTGAGACCGGAAGTACATGATCAAATACCACCATGACCACTAAAATCGTTTACTTGTTGTAATGGAATAGAAAAACACACTTCATGTGCCATTGTATTTTTACCAATGGGCAATTCCGTAAATAGGTAAACCAGGGGCCAAATCCCATTATATTGGCTGTAGTTCACTAAATAGCAGTGGGGTAGGGGAGAGCGTGGAGTGTTCGCCCCATTTTCATTTGAAATGGCCTAGAGACGTCAATTTTAAAGTTTGAATGGACGTATTGACATAAAATGAATGATTGATATCTTGTCTACATGAGACCACAATTTCAGTACCCTGGGCCTTACTGAAAAGGAATAAGTAAAGGATAAAGACAGGTGTCAAAAAATGGTGAACTTGCCCCGACCACGGGGCAGATTCGTCCATAGGCCGGGGCAAGTTCGCCATTGGCTTCATAAAGTAGTATGTATCAAATAGATATACATTTGTACATATGTGTTATGCAATTGATTTTCTTCCAAAATAACACTTCATTTTGTGGAATATACTCGTTTAGAATTTTAAAATTATAATATTTTCCACATTTAGAAATATAATCTTCTAATTTTAGTGCTATTCCATTCCAGATAGCTATTTTGATAATTACAAATAGGCTACAGAATGTAAATACCAATTTTGAAATCATACAAAATCTTAATCAAAAAAATTAAAAATTCTCAGTTTTCCGCTGGAAGAAGTGACCTTTCACGATGGAAGAATGGAGACATATGACTGAAAAATGGGAGCAGAACAGCCAAACATAATTTAAGAGGGGGAACGATGACCGAGTCATAAACAGCGGGCACTGCGCTGATTGGCTGTAGAAAAACACTCGCGAACACCGCGCAACAATCCACTCCGCCACGGACACATGTGAAGGGCGCGACCGTAAAGGGAACAGCCACAATAGCGAATAGAATGAGAATCAGGCGCGACATGGGCGTGGCCGGAGCATAAAAACTGGCAACCACTGCTGGTGGTAAACTCGAGTTTGTTTTAGACTTCGCCCAAACATATCTTTATTGGCGAACATGCCCCATGGGCGAATGTGCACAATTAAATCTTTATTGGCGAACATGCCCTATAACCACGCATGTCCCACATACAATGACGGGTTTATAACTGCATCAAATCCATAACCAATCCCATAGGCCTACCTACCTAATCTTCTGTACGAATATCGGAAAAAGTGTACTTTAGCTCCCAGATACTAGACTGTACTAGTATCGACCAATACTAGAACACCCAGTATCGTTCGATACTGGTACATTATTTTGTTCCAGTATCGCTCGATACTGGCACGTTTAAAATGTTCCAGTATTGCCCGATACTGGAACAAAATAATGTACCAGTATCGATCGATACTGGTACATTATTTTGTTCCAGTATCGATGTGTACCAGTATCGCCCGATACTGGTACATGAAAAATGTACCAGTATCGCCCAATGCTGGAACATGACAAATGTACCAGTATCGCCCAATACTAGAACATTAAAAATGTGCCAGTATCGCCATATACTAGAACATGAAAAATGTGCCAGTATCACCCAATACAATATCGGTGAAGTTGGCTTGTATGGTTATTTTCTCTTTAGGTAAAATAGGGTGGCTCTGATTGCTTCTCCATCCATATGTTCCAACCAGGACACTACGTTCTTCAAGTCAAGATCTGCTGCAAACTCCATCATGTCGGACAAAAACTTACGGCGAAAGAGCATTTTCCATCATCGCTCCGAAACTCTGGAATGATCTGCCATATGAAATTCGTCATGCGCCATCCATCCATCAATTCAAGAACTCTCTCAAAACTCATATGTTCCAATTGTGTGAATTGTAGTTTATGTATAATTGCTTTATGATGTAGTTTATTATGTTCTGATTCAGCGCATTGGGATGTTTTTCAAATATTTTTGCGCTTAACAAGTACTGCTTATTATTATTATTATTATTAAAGAGCCGTTTTGTGGTATTCAAAACTGCCTGTGATGTGTCAAGCGACGGGAATCTTTGGGAGGTTCGTCTCTTCTCTCGTGCGGTTTATTCTATACGTTGGCGAGTGTCTAGTTTTGATATTTGTCGGTGTTTCCGTTTCTTAAATACTGCAGCTGGTTGTTCTTTTTAGATGGACAAGTCGAAGCTGTTGTCTGAGACACTTCATTATTATTATTTGTTTGGTTATTCGTGACAAGTACAAACATCTTACATTATCCGGGTTTGATTTCTAACTTCTCTAAAGTCGTAGACTCTCTCACTGATAATGGATGACTCAAGCTATAAAAATTGAAACAGCAGATATTATCGGAGGCGTGTCTTTTTCAGAATCACAAGCCGACGGCACGTCAGCTAGGCAAATTTAAGAAGGGGTTCTTGTCAACCGAGCTAAAGTGGAAAGTCCGAGGACATCCCGACGGACTGCAAGGTACAAATGAACCTACCAACACTATCAGGCGATGATGAGAGAACATCAGAAAGCTGTTTTGAAAAAGTTGTCACAGTTGAGTATGGGGATATTTAAATTCTCAAAATAGAGTCAACTATTTCTAAGCTGATTGACGATTCGAGGAAGCATTTCGAGAGGATGAAGCTCCCCTTGGAAGCCCCAGTGCAATACATTACACTTGATTCAACTACTAGGTATTCACTAAAGGCAAAAGTCATACGTTAGAAGGCGTGGAGATCACAACGATTTTCGTTTGAGATACATATCATCGGTAGTTTTCTAAGCCACTCAATTTTTCAAAAAGAGAAAATGATCATGCATACGTAACGTTAAATTGACTTTACCAATCAGCTCATCCTACTAGTATCAATAAAAGCTCTCTTCAAAGCAAAACAACTTCATGAGAAATATATTGAACGACCCCATGTAGTACGTGTAGTACTCCAACATAAACAATGTTGTTCCCAAACCATAATGAATGAGATGGTTTTCCCTCGCAATATTTTAAAACACTACGACATTTTTTTCTTCAAACAAATAATAGAAAAAAATCTCGCAATATGACAATACACGAGTTCTGGAACAAATTAAATCGTTCCATTATCGCTCAATACTGGAACATGTAAATCGGTCTAGTATCGAGCGATACTGGAACGATTTACATGTTCCAGTATCGAGCGATACTGGAACAAAATGTTCCAGTATTGGGCGATACTGGAACATTTAATTTGTTCCAGTATCGATCGATACTGGAATGAAACCGTTCCAGTATCGGGCGATACTGGAACACATGAAGTGTTCCAGTGTCGGTCGATACTGGAACACAATTTGATGTTCCAGTATTGACCGATACTGGAACATGTTAATTGTTCCAGTATCGAGCGATACTGGCAAAATTCATGTACCAGTATCGACCGATACTGGTATACCAGTATCTGGGACCTAAAGTACACTTTTTCCAAAAATAATGCCCGCGGACCGCGAAAAAATTGGCTTTTGTAAAAATAAAGGTTTAGAAAAACGTTCCTGAAGCCATCTTGTTAAGCTTGACTAATAAATAATCAGTGAAACTAATTCGCGCTAAAATGTATATTTTAACAATAAAAAGGTCCAGAAAACGTTTCTGAAGCCATCTTATTCAAATTGAATAACAAAATATTTTTAAAAAAATGGCTATTGTTAAAAGAAAGGTTAAAAAACCCGTTCCTGAAGCCATCTTGTTAAGCTTGAATAATAAAACATTTAAATTAATACCCGTAGCGCGCAAAAATGTGTTATTTTTACACTGAAATGGTCCTGAAAACGTTCCTGAAGCAATCTTGTTAAGCAGGAATAATAAAACATTGAAAATAATGTGTGCGTAGCGCGCAAAAACTGGTTATTTTAACACTAAAATAGCCCTGAAAAATGTTCATGAAGTCATTTTGTTTAAGCTTGAATATTAAAACGATGAAACTATATAATTCGCTCGAAACGCACAAAAATATCTAGTTTTCTAACTAAAATGGTCCAGAAAACGTTCCTGGAGAAATTATGATATGAAGAGGCTAAGAAGAGCCTAGGGGAGGCTTATGATCATGTAAAAGAGGAAGACCTTACCAATAAGCTTAGAGAGGTAGAAAATGCCCACATAAACTGCAAGCATGGTAAGATTTGGAAACTGATCAACAAAATATCAGGAAGATTGACTACAAGAAAGGGTCAAATCAAAGGATCCACACAAAAGGAGAGACTAGATAATTGGTATACTCATTTCAAAAATCTACTTGGGAGCCCACCACACATAAGTAATGAGGATGAGGAAATTGCCCCAGTTCTATCAAATCTCAGCATAAAAGAAGGACCCTTTGACTTGGAAGAATATATGTAAAGGATAAGAAGGCACTCGTAGAAGGGAAAAGCAGTGAGGAAGATGGTATCACACCTGAAATGCTCAAAAGATGTGATTTGGATAATATCATTCTGGACTTCTGCAATGATGCATTGCTGAACGGGAAAAGCCAGACCAATGGTCTATTCTCAACATAATACCAATACCAAATCAGGTGATCTCAGCTTGGGAGGCAACTACCGCGGAATAAGTCTGAGCTCAATTGTTGCAAAGCTATACAACAAGATGATACTCAACAGAATCAGACCTGAGCTTGACATCCACCTGAGAGCCAATTAAAAATGGCTTTAGAGTTGGACGTACCACAGTTGGCCACATTCTTGCCCTCAGAAGAATTATTGAGGGAATTAGATCAAACAACCTGCCAGCCATCATAACCTTTATCGACTTCAAGAAGGCGTTTGACACAATATACAGGGGACGAATGCTGCAAATTCTGAGGCCTATGGTATACCTGAGCAGCTTATGAATGCGATTGCAGAAATATACAAGGACACCAAGGCAAAGGTTATATCACCTGATGGGGAAACTGAGGAATTTGAAATACTGGCTGGAGTACTACAGGCTGTATCAAAATGATTTGTACTCTGATATGTTCCATTTTCAAAAAAGCATTAAAAATATAAAATCTCTGATAAATACAATATTTTTGATTTTAATAAATAGGGAATTATGTCAACTTATTGATCTGATAATCTGAAGATAATTGGCTGTTGTTTCTGACCGCTATTGTCATTCAAATGAAGATCGACGTAATCATGGTTTTACTCGCAGCAACGCAAATTTAATAGGTTCACTGCACAAACTCTTTATAAGTAGTGAATATATGAGTGCAGTCAGGTGGAACTTTGAATTGTGCGCTTCAGATCTAACGTTTCGATGAAAATGATAAAAACACCAATATTCCTTTAAAAGCTTGTAAATTCTGAAAAAAATGTTCGATTGTCGTAAATCAAAATTCTTAGAAAAGATGAAACTTCAATAATTTTGCATATAGAAGCAAAATGGTCTAAATGGTTCGTAACATATCAAAAACAATTCTGAAAAACTGATCAGACCACGGTACAAATCTTTTTGATACAGCCTGTACAAGGTGACACCCTGGCTCCATATATCTTTGTCATTGTTCTCGACTACGCCCTAAGAGAGGCCATAGATGGCAAAGAAGAAGAGCTATGATTCCGCTTAACAAAAAGAAGCAGCAGTCGAATAGGACCAACCACAGTTACTGACCTTGACTTTGCTGACGACATTGCACTGTTGTCTTGAAGAAGTGTCTCAAGCGCAATCACTACTTAACAGAGTGGAGACTTCGGTGGGTAAAGTTGGGCTCAAAATGAATGCTGCAAAGACAAAGTGCATGTCCTTCACCAGAAGCAAGTACCTGTCATCACCACAAGCGAAGGTATGCGCATTGACAAAGTGGAGGACTAAGTACCTTGGAGCCTGGATGAACAGTACTGAAAAGGACATTAAAACACGCAAAGCAGCTACATGGAGAGCTTGTGGCAAACTCAGTCAGTTATGGAAGGCCAATGCACTATCCAGAAAGCTCAAAGAAAGACTGTTCATAGCTACTGTAGAATCAGCCCTCCTCTATGGATGTGAGTCATGGACAGTCACCCCAAAGCTTAGTAAACAGCTGGACGGATGTTACACTAGAATACTTAGAACTGTGTTCAACATCAACTGGAGACAGCATGTGACAAATAAAGACCTGTACGCGGATATGCCCAAAGTCTCGGATAAGATCAGGGAGCGTAGATCTAGATTTGCAGGACACTGCTTCAGAGGGTCCAATGAGCTGGTCTCCAAACTTATACATTGGATACCTAAACATGGAGTGAGAAAGCGTGGTAGACCAACCCTAACCTACATTGACATACTGAAGCGTGACACAGGATTACAGGTAGAAGAAATCAAGACAGCTATGTTGGAAAGGAAGATTTGGAGAAGCATCGTGGTTCGGGAATATCACCCGCCATAAGTCAAGTAAGTAAGTCAAGGTTAACTTCCTAAAGAACAAATAGCTGCTACATTTTCCAAACAAGCTTTTTCTCCAGGTTTTTATGCCAGAGAGGTGCACAAGATACGTAGAAAAGATGAATAATACAAAGGTCAGCTATTTAGTAAAACTCTTGCCTAGAGTGCCACCAATACTCCATATTACACGCGGGCGGACAAATATTAATGGAGAAAAACACTGTGCTACGGGAGATGGTAAAGGTTAGGCCTTGTGGTGTAGGGTGGGGGTGTGTGTGGGGAGGGGGTGGTAATGAAGTAATGTGTTTGGGAGGTAGGGGGTTAATGAAGAAATGTGAAATAACCAAGGGCCACGAGGTAATGAAATAATAATGTGGTTTCTGATAAGATAAAAACATAGTATGGTGAATCTAAATCGCGTAACATGGTGTCAGATGTGGGATTTGTCTGAAGGACGGGCGTCCCGCTAACACTTACAAAAGGTCCCGGCCTCTCCTTTTTCTTCCTCTTCTTTTTCTCCCTCCTCCTCCTCCTCCTCCTCCTCCTCCTCCTCCTCCCCCTCCTCCCCCTCCTCCCCCTCCCCCTCCTCCTCCTCCTCCTCCTCCTCCTCCTCCTCCTCCTCCTCCTCCTCCTCCTCCTCCTCCTCCTCCTCCTCCTCCTCCTCCTCCTCCTCCTCCTCCTCCTCCTCCTCCTCCTCCTCCTCCTCCTCCTCCTCCTCCTCCTCCTCCTCCTCTCCTCCCACTCCCCTCCACTCCCCTCCACTTCTGTTCACACAATATGGAACCTATGGTTTGTCCCGGCCTCTCCTTTTTCCTCCTCCTCCTCCTCCTCCTCCTCCTCCTCCTCCTCCTCCTCCCCCTCCTTCTCCTCCTCCTCCTCCTCCTCCTCCTCCTCCTCCTCCTCCTCCTCCTCCTCCTCCTCCTCCTCCTCCTCCTCCTCCTCCTCCTCCTCCCCCTCCCCCTCCACTCCCCTCCACTCCCCTCCACTCCCCTCCCCTCCCTTCTGTTCACACAATATGGAACCTTATAGGTATCTGTCCAACATGCGCATGCATCGCCCAATTGCACTTCCGGTAATCGATAGGGTACCAGTAGATGGGTCCGCGTGTAGAAAATGAAATTGTGAAAATGAAAATCAGACCTCCCTCACCTTACATTTTGGAATGTCACTTCCTCAATGATCATTTGATCCTAGCGTGCAATATCTCATATTAACCCTAACCCCACTAGACCATACAAAATCATCCAAAATAAAACTATCTCCACGCGCGTGCTGCTGCATTTGGCTCGATTACGTCACCTACCGCAGGCATATGTGGCCACGAAGTTTGTGGCCGCATGTGCGCTGGGGAGTTAGCTCAGTTGATAGGGGCACAGACTTGGGTGCGAATGGTCCCGAGATCGACTCCCGGGGGGTGCTCGGTGATTTTTCGGGTTAAAAAATTGTACTTTTTCCCCCTCCCCCCGATACACGCAAAAACATAGCCGTGGGAGTTAGGGTTAAAGAACACAAATTTCTTAATTAGAAGCCCATTTATTACCTGTATAGTTACTTTTTTTGATAACTGTAAATGAATTACCCTTTTCTATAGCCTTTTTGGTAAATGTATGGGTCTTATAACTTTAAATTTGCTATTTTCATATATGTATGTAGGACAATTATGGGTCTTTGGTAAATATATGGGTCCATTTCCCCCCGAAAATTGGTAAATACTTGGGACAACTTGCATTTTGCTGGCGGCACATCCCTACCAACAAATTATCTGGGTACGCCCAACCCAACCCATGGGAAATGAGCATACATTGTATTCAGTTAAGACCTTTTTTAAACCCACAACATAAACCATGTCAACATGTCAAGCTCTGTGATGCTATACATGTACAGTACTTGCCAAAAACCAAAAAACTGACGGAAATAAAACCGGGCTTACATGTACAATTGAAATTGTGGTTCTCATTTACTTGTCTAAAACAGTCTACCAATACTTATTACCAAACAGAACGCAGAACGCCAGACAGACATATCATAATGTAAGTATTAATCATATTCATTTACTTCTATGTGATTTGTAAGGCTAGAAAAATACATGTTTTATTGTAAGATTTTGTGGTACGTAGCCATTTGAAAGTTTCATTTCATTGTGCAAGGGCAGGTTCGATACCTTTTGATATACTATACCAACGGACATGTTGCTACGTTACACGCCGTTTGTACATTGTTAGCTCACCGGAGCAGCAGTGAAAGATGGGGTGCAGAGGTAAGTGTGAAAGCTAGAGGAATGACCGGGGGAATGACTAGAGAAAATTAGCTACAGTGTAGAGGAATTCATATTATTGTTTTTAAAAACTGCATACGTACATTTGACGATCTGTTACAATAGTGAATGTATCTCCATTCTCCGTTACAAAATTACATCAATCCATCAATCCGATTGTTTTAGTGAGTGATTGGTCCATAAATATAATAGGCACTACTTAGAAATAGATGGTAAAAATCTGGTTTCGGTGTTATAGCAAGTGGAAGAATATTGTATCAAAAGTACAAGAAAAATCCAAATGAAGCGATGTAGGCCACCAAAATTGTAATAATCTGTTGAAAATTATCGTTACTTAAGGTTCAATTTCAAAATGGCCCCCATCATTTGTTTCCATCGAATCACCTGCAATGTAATCGAGGAAGCAAAAATATAATACTGCCTTGAAAATGGTTGTCGTAAGAAGCGGCGTTATATAAGACAAGAAGAGTGTCAAAAAACACAATCCTCGCTTAGAGGGGGTTAATTTTGAATGCAAGCAGAAATAAAGGAAGAGTATTTTAAAGAGAATTGTGTCATAACAAAACATGCACTTTCTGTTTCCTTTAAATCAAGTTTCAAGATCTGTTTTTATAACATAGAGTCATAGTTATATTTTACATGATTGTTTACATAAACAAACTATACCCTGAACTTTAGAGTCATAGTTGTATTGTACATGCTTGTTTACATAAACAAACTCCCTGAACATTTGAGTTAAAAGTCCCAAATAGGAATATTTGTATCTAATTAAGAATAGACTTATCACATCAAAGTCAACCAGGGACAAAAACAACAATGGATAATTAATTAATGATTATTAAATAATTAATTATGATTCATTAATGATTAATTAAGTATCAATTAATTAATTATCAAGTATTAATTAATAAATAAATAATAAATCATATATTAATTATTAATACTTATCAATCATCAATTTATTATTGAGTAATTAATGATTCTTAAATAATTAACTAATGATTAATGAATAGCTAATGATTAAAGAATAGAATTCTAAACAAGATTGGTCACTTTCAATTTAACCTGATTTATAACCTACTTCCATGCAAAAAAATCTATATAAATGGAAATTAGTAGAATCAGACAAATGTATTTTCTGTAATCAACTTGATGATTATACACATTTTTTTGTCTCATGTATCAAGAATAAGTCCTTTTGGAAACAAATAGCAACATGTTTGAGAACTCTTAAATATAATTCTTTTAGAATATCCCTTGAATACGTAATTTGTGGCTGGAAAATAAATAACTCTGAATTTGATATAGCCAATGTTATAATTATCCTTGCATGTTATGCAATATACAAGTTTCGCATGATATATAATGAAACCCAAAAAGAGATTCCAATATTCCATTTGTTTTATTTAGAAGTTAAAAAACTTAATGATCTACTAGCTAATTCAAAAAAAAACACCAGAGGATTCAATCACAAATACAGAACAATGGAACCAAAATAAAAATGTGTCTAAACATATAAATTAGTTGATTTATTTTGTTTTGTTTTCGTTATATATCTCTATCAAAATATATTGTATTTGTTTGTCGACTCGACTGATAGCGTCATGTATCTTTGAAAATCGTGAACCACTAAGCTAAGGTTAAACGATATTTGATGGTATAGGTGACTCTCTGATCGAGGCATGCATTTTTCTTTGTAACTTATCAACAATAACAAAAATGAATATTCTTAATACTATGTTATAAATATGTTATGATTAAGAAAATAAAAGCACGAGTGCTCCATGCACTGTGGAAACGTTAAAAAAATATTTTAAAAAAATAAAAAATAAAAAATAAAAATAAAGAAAATAAAAAATAATGAATGATTAATGATTAATTAATAATAAATAATAAACTTTTTTACTAACTTTCCAATTGCAATCTTTAAGTTTGAGCCATAATAATGTGGCACTTTAAATACACAAACCAGTCATTATTATAAGTTGCTACATGGATACACTATGAAACACTAAAGCATTATTTATCCAGGGACAATCCCTGATTTACCATGGCATGTGTAGTTTTCCATTATTAAAATTCACAATTTATTGTATTGACCGTTGACCCTTCCTTGTACATACAAAAACTAGTTGGCTGGATCAATCTGTCACCAAAACCAATTATACCTTTCCATTAGTACTATTTCAGGTCATTGTGTCAATACCGTGGTGAATAATGGGACTTATTAATAAGTGCATAAAGACGGTGATGTGGTCCTTCCGTGTTATGAGTATATCTGCAAAATTGTGAAACGGTTGCGTATGGATAATTGGAAATAGTTATAATCAGCTGTTATGATTGGTTGACAGGGTTGTTTGTTAACTTGTATGGGTGAAAGTGTGAACAAATGAAACCAAGGGTACTTGACGGTTTAGATGGCATTATTTTAACACTATACCTAGAGAACCAAATGCAATATATCCAATGATGTGACCTTGCCAGAAAAAAAGTTGATCTCTGCAACGAGCGTGCTGAACTTGTACCAGTACAGGTTTGAACAAGTAGTAACAAACTCACTTCGCGAGAAAAAAGGGTATTATTGTATCAAAAGTCCCCACACATTCTATTTGGAGACAAACTAATTACAGTGATGTTGACAATGCCCATCTAAATGTACCACCTGATAATATGTGGAAAACTTTAGCTTATAATATGACTTGAAGTAACATGATTTTGGTATCGTATGTATAATGGATTTTACACCACATGCTAAATTGAAAGATTTTAGACATCGTTACTAAATGGTCAAATTCCGCCAGAAATGGCTGCCATTGCGTCGAATCACTTAAAGTGAAATGATGGAAGCTAATGAAACAACCTGAAAATGAAAACCAGAATGATAATGTTATTCTATTCAGGGCAACTCATTGGACGATTACATTCAGAAAGAATATATTATCATTGTATTGCGCATAATAGAGAATTATCTACATCATTGACTGATATGTTTTATTTGTGAAATTATGTTTTCTTTGTGTACTGAGTTATGATCTGTTTTCTGAATGGAATCATCCAAAAATGTATAATTCCTTTCATTAACCCTAATTCCCGCGGCTATGTTTTTGCGTGTATCGGGGAAAAGTACGATTTTTGTTTAACCCGATAAATCACGACCGAGCACCCCTCGGCATTCGATCCCGGGACCATCCGCACCAAAGTATGTGCCCCGATCGGCTGAGCTAACTCTCCAGCGTATGCGGGCACCAAGTTCGTGCTCACATATGCCTGCGGTAGGTGACGTAATCGAGCCAATGCAGCAGCACGCGCGTGGAGATTTTGGATGATTTGGTGTTGTAAGAAGCTCAGTGTGAAAGAACCGCCACAAACGGCCGCCATTATTCGATTCCGTCAAATCACCTATAGTGAAATGCTAGGAGTTAAAAAAGTACTACCTGAAAATGTGTTGGTTCGGCCGGTGTCACGAGATGTGGAATTTTAAAGGAACATTGTATCGATAGTTTTTATTTAAAAAAGTTGATTTTGATACGTATTATGGATGCGAAACGTATGTTAATATTGCTCTAACTTAAAGGGATGATTGAAAAATCAAGAGGCCGCCCAAAATGACTGCCCGCATGATTTTCGTCTTATAACTTAAACAGATGTGTGTAGGATGATACTTTTGAGAAATGTTTTACCATAAATAAATGTTGCAGAGATAGTATAGCTTTGCTTATACAAGATTTAGAATTTTCTATATACCGTTTAAGGTCGTTGATCGCGTTCCCTTTGCCTTGAACTTATATACCGGTATATCGTTGTCTTCCTTTTAACACCAGTGATGCATAGTCCTTTATTGCTTCCGTGTACCACGTTGACTTCCTCCCCTTTATTTGCAAATTGAAAGCATGGACTTTATATATACAAAAAGAGTAAATTTGAAGAGGAAAACTTTGATGTAGTGAAAGGTGTAATCAGTCACACACTGAAAGAGATTGAAGGGGATTTATTGTCTTTGAAATGTTATAAGGTCTGATTGAAATGTTTTTTCAACTGTCATGATAAGGTTTATTTGCAGTAGACTGGACGTTCACAATATTTGTGACAAAAGTGCATTTACAGGTGGATGATCAGATGTCAGTACTTCTTTGTCACATATGATAATTAGTTTGTGTATTGCTACAATGGCTTATGTGATGGAAACAAAAAATCAATTTAGGAAAGATGGTGGTCTGCATATTTGACGGAATATGGAATAACCCGTTGGTGCCATGCTTCGAGATTAAGACATGCTTTAAAATATCCTGATTGCACATGAGTATTTGGAGCAGTTAAATATAGTAGTATTGAACGGAAGTTTTGGCAACACATGTAGTAGAATGTTGTTGTAGTAGGAACAAGAAGTTGTTGGTATGACACTTATGTATGACCACTGAAACAGGTTATTTGTGGTAATGGAATAGAAACACTCTTCACGTGCCATTGCATTTTACCAATGGGCAATTCCGTAAATCGGAAAACCACATGCCAAATCACATAATATTGGCTATCATTCACTGGAAATTGATTCAAACTGATTTTGGTTTATGATAGGGTCACTATATCACTTGATATCCGGATACATAATCTTGATGAATGTGCAATGTTTTGTCGTACAGATCAGAGTCAAAACCTTTTGGGGTTAAAATAGCAGTGGAGTCAGACGTACATTTGAGAATTATGCATTTTTCAAGAGGATTGTAACACTGTTACTTTTTGTCTATTACTGAAATTAATTTGACGTTATCAATCAATATATTTCTTATCATTTCTTTATCAACAGGTCTGAAATAAACAACAACCAATCAAGGCATGTCTGTGTTCGAAGGTCTCGAGTCTGTTTTGTATCAATCTTCTTGATTTTCCTCGGAACGATTTTGATTAATTTCATCTGGGAGTCAGATAACCCGACGAAGATGTCCAAAATCACAAATCATCCAACCGATATCCCATCGTGCGCTAGAAAAGAAATAGCGCACATGTATTCTTCGTATGAGAGCAAATCGCTGCCACGTTGGATTTCTAACGGTTATGTTCAAGAACTTGATGAAGTGAATCAGCCGATTACGAGACCTTTAGTGAAACAGTCTTCGATCGATCCAACTTGTTTGAAATATTTCAGAGCAAGAATCAAAGATCCTAAACCGGTTTATCAGTTATGTGATACCATCGAATTGATCATTGAAGCTCGGGGCTGCAACAATAAAAGACTCACTTCAGGAGGTGATTACTTCTGGGCGTGGTTAAAAACAGAATCTCTTTCAGCAAACCAAGCCACCGATGGCAATATCACTGATTTGGGTACTGGGGAATACGTAGCACGATTTACGCTTAGGTGGACAGGTAAGATTACCCCAGTGGTTGCGGTTCTCGGGACTAGAGAAGAAATCCAATTTATGCGAGACTGGAGAGAAAAGATACCGGCACGTTTTGCTTACACTGGAATATTCAAAAGGGGTAATATCACGGTGTCCACTCCTTGTCATTTGACTCCCTGGATG
>JAYJML010000248.1:5000-57000 GCA_035610835.1 Ophiura sarsii
TTTCAAGCTGAATTTCAACCGGATATGATTTTTCCAGGTATTTATGCCCCCTTTCGAACCCCTGTGGATGACATGTCACCAAAGTTTTTAAAATGCCGGATATCCACAAGTGGTATTTAAAAAATATCCTGGATATCCGGTGATGATTGTGCTGAAATGCCCTGTGGATGACATCCGGGGGGGGGGGGGGGGGGGGGGGGGGGTACTCGCCTAAGACGGTATACGGGGGTGTGCCGCTCTAATGGGTAGCTTTTTGGGCACGAAATCCCTAAACATGGGGTATGATTTTGTGCTGCAAATCCCTAATAATGGGGTCAATTTTTACAAATGGGTCTATTTTTGCGAAATTTTTGTATTATATTTTCGCGAAAATTTGCCAAAAATTAGGTCTATTTTCGCGAAAATTTGCGAAAATTTGGTCTAAAATGAAGCAAAACCCCTAAAAATGGGTACCGATTTTTCCAAAATCACCCCTAAAAATGGGTATGGGTTTTGAATCTCCAGCGGCACACCCCCGACCAAACCAAATCCGAGTACCCCCCCCGGGGATGACATGTCGCCAAATGTTTAAAAATGCCGGATATCCACAAGCGGTATTTGAAAAAATATCCCGGATATCCGGTTACAATTATACTGGAATGCCCTGTGGATGACATGTCGCCAAATGTTTAAAAATGCCGGATATCCACAAGTGGTATCTGTCAAAATATCCCGGATATCCGATGACAATTATGTGCAGCGTGATAATCGTTCGATGCACTGCTTTTTAATTGGACGGTTGGACCAATCGATTGGTGATACGGATATGGGGAAAATATCCGGCCTCGAGTGCGGATCATACTGGACATGCGGAATATCCAGCCAGATATCCGGAAATATTCAGACTGTCAGCAGAAATTCCGAAACATTCTTAAGGTTTTTTTTGTATGGTTGATGACTCAGGATATCCGGAAATATTCAGACTTTCAGCAGTTAGACTCCGGATATCCGGAAATATTCAGATTTTCAGCAGAAATTCCGAACATTCTTTGTTTTGTATCGCATCACAGTGGATGACTCGGATATCCAGAAAAAATATCCAATATTTATTCTTTAGCAATATAAGTTCTAACAATATCATTCATTATTATTTATATGGGCCTTCCAACGTAACAATAAAAGTGTGTATTTGAGTATTGAGCACCAAAGTTCCCGGATGTGTGACCAATATTCAAAAAAAAATTGCCGTCCAATATTTTTAGTGTGGCGCAGAAGATGTGCGCGTTAGTATCCGCATAGAAGGTCAGTTCGGGCTAACTTATTTAGTTTTTATCAAAACAGTCTTGATATAATAATATTAATATCGTATCAAATGTCTACATTTTTGGGTGATACAAGAATATAATAATATATTACATAAATCATATTCTTGTAATGTATCACCCTCAAAGCCATTAGATCCAGGTGAAAATACTGTATACATTAATTTATAAATAATAAAAGCAAAAGGCACTATAAAAAAAGCCCCCCTGAACATTTTGGGTTTTAAAGTATACATACATGTAGGCCTAGGGGATATGTTGGGAATTTTTGGGGATATCAAGCTGAAAAGCAGAAATTTGTTAGTTTACAATCGCATCAGTAGTCAAACCTAGTTACGAAACTGAGTAGTATTAAACAGTCTTATTTATTTTGTTCAATTTCATTTCACTTTTATAGAATTCATCCATGAATTCAAACAAGATTTCACATTGTTTACATTTCCAGCCATCTATTTTTAGCCAACTACTACAATAATGTAACCACAGCCAATAACCTTCATGGCCCCAGGCTAACCCCAAGCCAGTTCCATCAGTTTGTCCTTGCAATACTGCTACACTGCTATAATAGTATACATGTACATGTAGTGGTGGTATTATACACAGATAGTACTTGTTGCACATTTTGGGTTTTGATAGCTTTATACATGTAGACCCATTTTACTGAGTAAAATTTCACAAATCTCAACAACATTGTTTTCTGGCGTATTTCCAGCATGTTTTTGCACTAGATTATTATTGTGAATGTATCTCAATTATTGAAATAATAAATGGATGGACTACATTAAAATTAAAATAAATCAAAAGTGAAAAAAGTATGTGCGCGAATAAAGAAGAAGAAAAAAACATAATCCTGTTAGAACATCCAAGGCTAACTAACACACTGTAATGGTTTGGGTTCTGATCATTTATATGTGCCCTAAATGTGCCATATTATAATTGAATGAACTTCCCGGATGAACTTATAACAATCAGACATTATTCATTAATTCAGTGTACAGATCGAGTTCAAGATTATGTCAAGTTTTCTGGATGTGTGAAAAGTAAAAGAAAATAGCTGAGACTTGAGAGTATTTATAATGTTGGCAACATGCATAAAAGTTTCTAATGTTTGCATTTTGATAATATTTACATGTAGTTTCTGGGTCCTAAAGTAGATTTAAATAACTAAATTTAACTAATGAGGTTTTTGTTGAATTGAACAGTGATTACTAAATTTAAAACATACTATATTTTTTCAGCTTCGACATGAAACAAAAATCAACATTTATAATCACAATGAAAATAAAGATAAAACATTTATTAAAAGGGACACAATGTCATGCTGATTTTTTTTTAAATTTTAATTAATTTACTTCAGAATTCAAGATGAACATTAAAAATTGCCATTATTGTAAACACCCAGCAAAACTTGATTATAAACAATATTTTAAATATGTTGGAATACCACCCTTAACCATGTAAAATGCTGGTTGCGGCTCTACCAGCATTTTTGAAGCGACGTTTTGTTGTACAAAAAGGGCTGATTTTTCTTAATCCTGAAGTTATAGGTGTAATTAAGTTCCTACATGTAATACAATTGTAAAATTATACAAATCCCAGTTTTTATCATATAATTTTGTAATTGAGGGCGCTGCCTCCACCACATACCGCAGCGGCTATGTTTTTGTGGGTATCGGGGGGAGGGGGGAAAAAGTACTATTTTTTTTACCTGAAAAATCACCCAGCACCCCCGAGATTCGATCGCGGGACCATCCGCACCCCAGTCTGTCCCTCTACCAACTGAGCTAAACTCCAAGCGCATATGCGGGCAGCAACTTCCTGCCCACATATGCCTGCGGTAGGTGACGTCATCGAGGCAATGTAGCAGCATATATATGCGTGGCGTTTCTGGCAGTGATGTGAGATTTAGCTGGGTTAGGGTTAATGCCCCTTTAACCTTTCAATTTTGTAAGCCTTGACTTTTGTTCATTCATAATTAAACTTATCAAATTTGATTGAGTTCTTCATGAAACAAGTTGCTTCGCCTTTCTCATTTTTTATTGATCACTAATATTTTTAATTCTTGCCAAATCTTCACAATACTTGGGAGGGGGCTGGAATTTTTTATTTTTGGTACACCCGCACTTTTTTACCCTTCTAACCAAGCCTAATCTTGTTGACCCCCTTCTTGATAATTGGACCCAAAACTTCTTTGACCCCCCTAGCTGAACATTTCTCTGACAGGTCCTGTTGAAGTCAAAGTCAAGAATCATAATGTATGTAGTTATAGGGCCTTATAGATAATATAACTGGCGGCAAATTACATTTAGTGAATTGGATCTCCTAGCAAAATTAGCAAAATTAAACTGCTACCGTAAAACGGGGTGAATAGGGACATGGGATAGGGACAAAAATGGGAAAACATTTTGAAATGTCAATTTTTTGTATTTGAATTTTGATGTATATTATTTATTTTCTTTTTTCTAAATGTTTAAAGAGCAATTTAATAGTGTTCAGGAAATGGTTCATGCAGTTGATGTGAAAGAACAAATGTGGAGCCCAGGGTGTCGAGAATAAAGGTGTCCGAAAAAAACCCACTGAAAATGGTGTGGTCAAAACTGTCCTGCTCCTAACTGCATAATTTGGACAAATGAGCTAGAAATGCACCAGGACCTCGCTTTTAAGGTTCTTCGACATACTCTTTGACATTGGTAAGACATTTTGAGAGGCTTTTACATTTCAAGTTTATTTGCATTTTCCCGTAAAATTTGTAAAATCTGGGGTCAATAGGGACAGCAACATTTTTAATGAAAATATTATACCAACTCCATATATTTAATTTTTTGAAAGAGCAGTTTAAAGGCTTTGTATTATGTGGACATAATATCATCTCAAAAGTTTGACTCATTTGAGTACAAATTAGGACAATTATGGTCTGGATAAGTGTATAAATGTCCCTATCGACCCAGTTCTATGAACGCTTGATTGAAAGCTTTAATTTGTGTTATTTTGCCATTGTTGACCAGAAATGTTCATATTTCTTGTTAAAACTGCTACTATAACTTTATGTCATAAACCAACTCCAAAAGTGTGCCAAATGTACTTCATGCTAATATTCCGAGAGATGAGGTGCTATTTTGTTCACTTAGTATTTTTCACATTTAATGACACATAATATTTATCTCCATATTTGTAGAAAAAGAAAAGATGAACATTTGATACTGAATTGTTACATATCAATTAGAATATAAAGCTCAATTCAAAGAATAACAAGTGATATTTTATGATCTTCAAGCACCTAGATAAATTGCTACCTAAATAAGTCAAATATTTATTTCCTTGTTATTAAACTGACACGTCTAAGAAATATTGTTAAACAATAATTTTGAATAGTTTTGGTAAAAACTAATTAAAAGTGATTGTTTGGGTTTTTCAAAACTCATTCATTATCCATATTCACCCATATGCAGAATAAAACAGGTAAAAACTCTTCAAATCTAGTGATTTTCCTACCCAGAATAATGCTGTCCCTATTGGCCCCGACATCGGGGCGAATAGGGACACCGACCTTTGTAAGAAAAAATATATATACCCATCACATATTTTAAATAATTTATAGTGGCAGTTCAAAGACATTATAGATGGACATAATAATGTGCTAAACAGTTTGGCTTAGGCTACATTAAAAAAACTACAATCTAGAGAGTGCTGAAACTGTCCCTATCCACCCCGTTTTACGGTAGCGTATTAACATGACGTGTTAAAACCTGGGACCTAGGAAAGCCTTTGATTTCAATCACAAATCCATCTAAAGAACTTGACCAAGTCTTGTCATTTGTTTCTAAGCATGTCTCGATTAAAATTGGTTATATTCATGACATTTGATGACAAATGACAATTGCTAAATGCCTGAGGACATGGATGCTGTCACCAAAATAACATGTTCCCACATAGAAGTTGTCCCGGTCCAGACAGGGACCCACTTGAAAGTTGGGTTCCCACATAAGTGGTCTTCACAGCGATGACTCGGCAAAATAACAAAAACCACTTTAAGTCCGGACCGGGACCTACTTGAATCGTGTTCCCACTAGCGATTTAGTCCGGATTGGGTCTGGACTAGTCTAGACTTCTCGGGATTTTGTTCTATGTGGGAACACGGCCTAAGGTACACAAATGTACACAACGGGCGCCTATGGCAGGCCCAATGTCCAGTAACTCGAAAACCCAAGTTTTTCGCCGAAAAACTTGGTTTATCGATTGAAAATCCAAGTTTTTCTCGAAAAACTTGGATTATCAATTTTTCAACGCGGAATGTAAAATAATTCGAAAAACTTGGTTTATCAATTGAAAAACCAATTTTCGACGCCTAATGTCCAATAATTCGAAAAACTTAGTTTATCAATTGAAAATCCAAGTTTTTCGACGCCTAATGTCCAATAATTCGAAAAACTTGGTTATCAATTGAAAATCCAAGTTTTTCGACGCCTAATGTCCAATA
Source organism: Ophiura sarsii (assembly GCA_035610835.1). Lineage (NCBI taxonomy): Eukaryota > Metazoa > Echinodermata > Ophiuroidea > Amphilepidida > Ophiuridae > Ophiura > Ophiura sarsii. The sequence continues at coordinate 10,779 of JAYJML010000248.1, forward strand.
ATTCGAAAAACTTGGTTTATCAATTGAAAATCCAGGTTTTTCGACGCCTAATGTCCAATAATTCGAAAAATGTGGTTTATCAATTTGAAAACCCAAGTTTTCCGATCGAAAAACTTAGTTTATCGATTGAAAATCAAAGTTTTTCAAGCGAAAATCCAAGTTTTTCTCGAAAAACTTGGATTAACTATTGAAAAACCAAGTTTTTCGACGCCTAATTTCCATTAATTTGAAAAACTTGGTTTTTCAACACGGAATGTAAAATAATTCGAAAAACTTGGTTTATCAATTGAAAAACTAAGTTTTTCGACGCCTAATGTCCAATAATTCGAAAAACTTGGTTTATCAATTAAAAATCCAAGTTTTTCGACGCCTAATGTCCAATAATTCGAAAAACTTGGTTTATCAATTGAAAATCCAAGTTTTTCGACGCATAATGTCCAATAATTCAAAAAACTTGGTTTTTCAATTGATAAACCAAGTTTTTCAAGAAAAACTTGGTTTTTCACTTGAAAAACTTGGATTTTCAATCGATAAACCATGGTTTTTCGAGTTACTGGACATTGGGCCTGCCATAGGCGCCTGCTATAAATAAGCTAGATGTGATGCGCTTAAAGGCATATTATGTGATCTTTTCCAGAGGGCGCCCTCTATTCATGATTTTTTTTAGAAAGTAGATTTTCTTGCAGATTTACATTTCCGATCATAAATCATACATACATTCCAAGTTACAGAGCGATACGATTCCTATTTACCTCAAAATCATGGTTTTAGAGTGAATTTAGAGTGAAAAATATAAACTATCGGGATTCCGACAGTTTATTTTCACTCTAAAACCATGATTTTGAAGTAATTAAGAATCGTATCGCCCTGTAACTTGGAAAGTATGCATGATTTATGATCAGAAATGTAAATCTGCAAGAAAATCTGCTTTCTATTTTTTTTTTCGATGTTGAGGGCGTTCCCTGGAAAGATCACATAATATACCTTTAATGGAATAAGCCTAATAACACATAGGGAACATATAGAAATGCATTCCGTTATGGTTGCAGAAAGAAATAAGCGACATTGGGACTGTAGCCGGGTGAATTCTTTGTCCTGGGAAATGGGTGGCCGAGACTTTACACTTTTGTCCCTGCCAAGTGGGGACGGGACTGTATCGGGATGTACAAAAAATGGTGCCCGGCCCTGCGGGGACCATACACGATTGTAGTTGGGACGTCACATGGGCAAATTGTACATCCTGGCCCTAATTTCCACTCTGTTCCAACTATAAAGAAATGTGTTTGTGCGCTAAATTTTGATGCATTTTTGGTGGAAAATGTGCACAGCCCGCCGATACGTTGATCGCCATTATGTTGTTGATGCCGGGACTTTCGGACGCTACTTTCATGCTTTATTTTGAGCTGCAGTGGCTAATATGATGGGCGCTTACTAGGTGTTACTTTTTAGTAATTATTGGGGAAAAATAGGGGTGGGCGCTTTTAAGGGCATGGGCGCTTAATAGGGATAATAAGGTACTCATTTATTCATTTGACGACTGTAAAAGTGACATTTTGGGGGTAAGTTTTGCACTAATTATACCTACATAAAAAATGAATTACCTTCAAGCATTTTGGCGCTTATCGATTTAAGCCCGAAAAAGAGCACAAATAAATTTAGCGCAAACAATGTTTCCATTTTTACAGTATAATTCACTATGACAACTTTTCCTGAAAATAATTTGATAGACAATGAACATTTGCTGAAATAAAACCCATTAAATAAAAAAACACTGAAATATTCACCAAAATGTAATATTGTGCCTTGTTGACTAAGATTCATTGATACTACGACTACAGGGTGTCTCAAAAAAAACCGTGCACGTGTTTACCCAACTTATTGACCATGAACTTCTAATATTTGGTGTAACAATTGTATACATATTGATAGACCAAACACTTAGCTTTCATATGCTGTTTATTTCATCTAATTTGGTTTTAAAAATCCTAAGATATGATCAATTAACTAAAGCTACCTAAAATCGAAGTTGTGCCACTTTTACGGAAAGAATGCTTAAGATAAGCATTAAAACCCTCGTCTTCTTAAGGGAGGGTGACCGCCGATTGCGCTAGAACGCAAAAAACAGTGACCTAGGGCGTCTAGGTGATCGCTTTTACATTCCCTGCGCTCACTTTGACGAAAACAAATTGAGGCTGCCACCTTACCCGCGGGTAGGGTAAGCCGTCAAAGTCCGATAGTAGGGGGGTGGTTGCCACCTTACAAAAAAAAAATTAAATCGCCATTTTGAAAAATATTTTTATTGAATGTTCCTGAAATATTTTAGCATGGGCCTATGTTAGAAACACCATTTCCATCACTTATAAGCAAAAAACCGGGTGAAATTCCGATATTTAGAACTTTTTTGGCGAAGATTTCTATGATATTTCACGGTCCATCGAATACGGCGGGATTTTGAGGTCGGCCATGTTTGGTGACGTCATTGTGACGTCATGCGTGGGATATTTGTACTTGTTTTAGTATGTATGGATAGAGGGAACCTCTAGCTATAACATGGTACCCAAATAAGCATACACTACATTTTGGATTGGATTTTGTTAGAGGGTGGTAACCCCCGGGGGGGTCACTCACATATAACAGTGCGTCGCATCCGCGTTAATAAAAACGTCGAAAATGGGTCGGATTTTGAGTATATAGCGTCGTCGACGTTTTTTAAAATAAGGGGTCATTTTTTGGCTCTTTCGACGTTTAGGGGTTCATTTTCAAACCATAGTTTTCGCCATAATGGGTCAAATTTTCTGGGTATAAATCGGCCGGTAAAAAGACGTCTGTTTTCGTGCAACCCCTCTGAACTAATACGGGAACTAATATCATCCTCACACAACAACGCGAAAGCAAATGCCTCACGGAAATGTATATGTGGCGTCTGTCTGATATTGGCATATTGGACACGTGAAACGTGCGTATGAGACTATTGGCCATCGCTGGTTCCCGGGCTGGTTCCCACTCTCAATATTTCGCGTATACCGGCCGATGAACGAAGCTGCAAGTCACATGGAATCGGGCATGGAATAAATATAAATTCTACACGGAAAATATTCCAAAGTAAAACGTCGGTAAGTACACACAGTTCACAAGAATTGTGTCATATAAATGTTATAATGCTACATGTATTATCTCTACACATTAAAAAAAGGAACTCAGACATGAAACATTAACAATACGACTGAAATAAGTCTCTTTTTTTTGCTGTCATGATTCAAAGTTTTATTACGCCATTATGGGTATGAAATGATAACACTTGACGCCATTACGCCATTATGGGTATGAAATGATAACACTTGACGCCAATAAGGGTATCAAATTAACTTCCACCAGTTACGCCAATATGGGTCAGTTTTGAGGGTTGATTAACAAGCATGGGTAGCACTTTTATATGTGAGTGACCCCCCCGGGTGGTAACCCCGGTGCTAACAACCCCCATCTCCGGAGTAACCCTTTCTATTCATTGCAAACTGTAAAGTGGCACAAAATCGACTTTAGGTAGCTTTAGTTAATTGGTCATATCTCAAGATTGACACAACCAAATCAGATGAAATAAACGGAATATGAAACCTAACCGTTATGGCTATCAATATGTATACAATTGTTACACCAAATTCTATAAGTTCACGGTCAATAAGCTGGGTAAACACGTGCACGGTTTTTTTTTGAGACACCCTGTACTACTAACACTACACTGAATTTTCGCATACATACTCTTTATATTGAGAGCAAAGCAAATTCCAACACACTTTTATTGAACAACATAATACATTTTTATTCAAACAAGATAGTACAATGATTAAAAATCATCACATGTAAAAAATTGTAAAATATAAATCTGTATATAGTTTCCAAGAGAACAATCATAAAAAAAAGTAACTATACAGGTAATAAATGGGCTTTTAACTCTAAAAATATATATGGCAAGAGTGCAGTAAAAACTGACGATGTGACGTACTTGTAAACAAATAGGTAATTGACCAATCGAACGCAGCCCTAATCAACAAGACCCCACTGTTTTCGAAGCACTGCATGCAAGGACACGCTCAAATTTTGGTATTAATCGCGTGCGCTCTGATCATGACGCTGTGATTGCCAATTTTTTGATTATAACAAAAGTTGGTACAAAACTGTTATCCATACACAAGTTTATGGCGGTCTATCATACATACACTTGTTGTCGACATGGTGAGAAAGAATATCTGACCATGTCGACATAATCCTGACAGTTGACGCGATCAAGAGGAATGAGTCGGATGTCGGGGAATCCCAAATTGAGATATGGCCAATTAAAAATGGCGGCTTACATATAAGTTTTGATGGAAATTCATGTATACAATTTGACATAACTTTGGAACAAAATGTCGTATCGACATGGGGTTTTCAGTTTCTGAAAGCTCTAGGTGTCTTGTTTAAAACTGTATCAAAAACTCATTTTCGACCAGGGTCGACATCCGACTCATTCCTCTTGATCGTGTCACATATATGTCAACTTGTCATGATATATTATCTTGCTGTGTTAAGTAGGATGGCACTTAGGCGACGACAAAAATCCCCTGTTTTTTTCTGGGTAGACAGACCTAAAATGTCACCAAAATCTGCAAAAATCAGGATTTAAAAAAAAATTGTGAAAAAAAATGTTCTTCGACAGATTTTCGGCCCCATGATAACGGCTGATTTTACATGATTTGAGATAGAAATTATATCTTGAAAAATGCCAAAAGTGGGTTGGTCGGCCCTGTAAAACAGGATGTTTTTCCCCCCCTCCCTAGCCCATACTTATTTGTAAGTCATAAGTTTACTTCAAGTCCACAAAGGGCAGCGAGTCATGATGCTTCAGTTTGAGCCATTTCAATGAAAGTTTTCAGCTTAGTCTCAAGTAATAAAAAAAAATACAGTGCAAGTCTAGTTACGTCATTTGATTGAGTTGAGTTGTGGACAAGTCAGAAAGAATGGATACATCTTTTTTGACAAAGGTATAAAGATTTTTTAAGAGTATTGTATATATTTCACATCAACAATAGCGTTAGAAAGAGCTATCATTACAGCTAAATAAACGGTATTTCAGTATTCTGAATACAATACTTGAAGTTTCCGTACATCCGCTAATATGCCTGTCGACTCTTTATGACTCGCTCTGTCGCCTTTGCATAAATATTAAAATTAATATATGAGTTGAAACAATGATCATGTACCGTAAGTTATATGAAAATGATTTCATCGCATAATACTACTATGCCAAAATATAATAAAAAGTACCATATAACTTTCTTGTTATTTCCATTATATTGCTTATATCCCAAAATTGGTTAAATCAATGAATTTTATGAATTTACATTTTCGCATTAATCTGACCTCATCACATAGGTTAATTTAAGCCTGTTTCTATTTCATCGCCGTCAATCACCCCCTTTTGGTGGTGATGATCATCACCACCTATCACCCCATTGTGCGTGTTTCTATTCAGCACCAAAAGGGGTGACACAGCAACAGGGGGTGATGATGCCGGAAGTTCACCAAAATGCATGCAAGGCTAGCGTATCCAAGCAACTGGTCATGCTAGGCACCCATCTTAGTAACCCCTGTGTGGTCGCACCGAGACAAATACTTTCACGTGTGGCGCACAAGCAAAATATGGCACATGGAATCTCATCACCTCTAACATAAGGCCTAAAATAAAAAAAAGTTTGATTGGCGTAACATGACCAAAACAAATAGGGTAGGTTGGTCGGGATTTTTTTTTTTTTTTTTAATTATTTTTTTTCTTCTTTTCAAATCACCTACTTTTGAACACTTGAAAGACAGCAGTACACACAAATCATAGCTCTAGCGTATTTAATTGCCGGGCAAAAATGTATCGTTGTGTTCAACAATATATCATTTCGATGGGGACTTAAAATAGCCGAAATTGAAAGCAAACAGTCAAAAACTTTAATACTTTGTTCAATTTTTATAAATATATAAAAAAATTAAAAAAATTCCCCCCTCAAAATAATAAAAAATATTCAGGGTCGGCGATGTATTTAGGGTCGGTCGGGTTACGCCAATCAAACTTTTTTTTTTAGGCCTAATCGCCTCCGGTCTCTCTTTAAGATCACCCCAATAAGACCAACAACAACAAAAAGTTGACTTGCCCTTTCTGACCGACCTGATTTTTCGGAAATTTAACGTCGCTATTTTTATTTATTTTTAAATTAAAAATTGAAAGAAGCACATAACAATAAAGAAAGATGAAAACGTGTTTTTAAGTAGTATCTGCTTGTTTATAAAAAAAATATAAAAAAAATCAAAGCAAAAATTTAAAAAGAAATCAAAAACAAATTATTTAAAATGTGTTTTTGTGTAGTTTAAATTTTAAAAAATCAACAACAAAAAAATCTGACCATCCGACTCACACCCTGAAAGGGCAAGTCAATTTTTTTCTTTCCTAACCGAGAAATACTGGGTAATTTGGGTGGGGGGGGGGGGGTGATCGTATGTTTCTATTCAGTTCATAGCCGATCACCCCTTTTGCGTTTAAATAGAAACAGGCTTTATGTCAGAAGTAGGCTATTCAATTCAGTAGTACCACAAGTAGCATGCCCGGTCCTATACACAGCACGAAAGTTGGTAAAATGGCCGTTCTGAAAATGGTATAATTTAGATTGTCAGCGTGGACCGCGAAATCATGAAATTGGGGGGGAGGGGGGTATTTTATGAAATACAGTCCACAAACTTTAAAAAAAAATATTTTAGAGGAAAAATCACCTCATGAAATTTGAACATCTGCTCACCATTTTGGATTTAATCATGGATCTGAAACATGGTAACAACCCAAATTCACCATTTGGGGTACGCCAGTTCATATAGGACCATAAACACCTGTTACTTGGGAGGAACAAGTTTTTTATGCATAGATAAAGTGTCATTGAAAAGGGTGTTTGAAATGATAGTCATTGAAAATCAAAAAGGGGGGTATTTTTCACCACAAATGTTGTCCTCCTTTCTGCCACAAAGGGGAGTAAAATTGATATATCGAAACTAAGAAAATCATGACATTTTATATGATAAACAGTGAATGTTGGTAAACTGTTTCAGATGGTAGTTAGTATAGCCAAAAGACTCGAGCTGGGGTATTTCAAGCGACAGCGTACCTACTTTTCATATGCTAATTTTACCAATAAAGTAACCATTCAGTTTACTGATAATTGGCACGAGTTAACGGTAGTTGCTTTAAGCGTGAGCTATCATGTCAGCTACCTTCATAACAGTATAGGGGACTGTACATTGACAATGTGATGTCAAACGGGTATAATTTCATACCGTCTGGCGTAGAATTAAGTTTGTTATAGTAATAAATCGATGTTATAACCCCGGTTATCGGACGTTATATCACAACAGTGTAACTAGCAAAAACAGTGTTGCTGGTTGGCCGCTCGGGTTGGCTCGCCCAATTAGCAGCAGGCGCGAGCGAGGCCTTGGCGGAGCGAGCGCCCTTCATACCAAGTTGCCAGTTTTGAAGTGCTTGGTAATAGACTGAGTACAGACTTGTAGAAATCTGGCTTTTGTGGCTATAAAAAATAAACTTAAATCGGTCTGAATTTTAGGTATTTTAAAGACCAATACAATATATACGTATAAACGTAGACGTTATTTATACAAATTCTATCAATTTGAGGACATTCTGACATGAAAGAATTTGTTTTATTCATTTATTTCTTCTTCTTTCTTTTTTCTTTTTTTTTGTGGGGGGGGGGGGGGAGAGAAAGTGGGTTTGGCTAATACCGGACTGGTTGAGTGGTGTGACGGTTCGTGGCTGGGGGTGGGGCCCCATGGTAGAAATGGTCTTCGTATTTTAAATGCATTGCCCAGTGAAACTGAACCTTTTGCTAACTGCATCATCACTGAGCAAAAAGTCACAAACACGGGACAAAACACCTGGACAAAACATTGCGTGTACACCCGTCAAAGAATAAATTGGGTACCCCTCCCCCTCCTCTCCCGACAACAAGAGTATATATTGTCTATATGACGGCACACGACGTTTACATACATGTGTGACGCCACTAACAATATGAAAAGTTGTTTAGTTTGTCTATTCACTGTCAATTTTATTTGACCATTTGAGGTTTCTTTTAGACTAACGACTTAACTGGATCTTATTCAGGTTCAAAGTATTATCTAATTGTACAGACTGGTGTTTTTTTTATTCGTTGACTTTTGGATTCTTTCATCAAAAGGTTCAATGCATAAACTCATACCCCAAACAAACAGTTCATAATATTGTTGACAAAATCGGGAAGAACACATTATGGTTTACCCACATTATATATTATTATAGGCCCATAACGTTGGATTTCATGGACAAAGATTCCCGTTTCTGTTTCATGTCAGTCATCAATGTAAAGTTACAGATGTTGCCGGTTGACTCTTGACTCTTTTCACGCCCATCGAGTGTAAACTGTGTAATAATTCGTTTACGTCATTTGTAATTGTAACAGCGTGCGCGTGCAAACAAACAAGGTAAAAGAAGAACAAAATAGCACACGTCACGTCACGTCACGTCACGGGGGACGGGGGGGGGGGGGGGGGGGGGGGGGCGGGGAGGACAGTCAAGTCAAATATATAATCAAGTATGCGTCATCTTTGCACCCTCTTAGTGATAATTTTACGTTTCTCTCCGAAATTGTGCACGCATAAAAAACCGAGAATACCAAATACTTCACCCCCTTTCAAATGTTATATCAAAAGAATTTGTAAAAACATGGACACCCTTAGTCTTTATTGGAAGTTTGATGCACATAAAAAATACCTCTGAAACGTGGGACAACCCTATAACCTTGATATATTCGCGTATCGCGTGTTAGCCAAACATTATAATGTATAACCACACTATTACTCGTGGGGAAGAAGGGGTGAACCCCCTGCCAGAAAGCCTGCCACCCCATATACGCTACTGTAGTATTATAGTTGACCCCCACCCCCGATAATCAGAATTCCAAACAAACCACAGATGATAAGACAGACCGTGCATATTAATAAAACCTCAGACTGCATGTACATAATGTCCACGACTTAATATAGATCATTAGGCGCCAACACGATTCATCTAGCAACATTGCAAAAAACACTAGACCTGGGGGATTTCAGGCGACAGCGTACCTATTTATTCAAACAAACAGACCTTGCATTATTATATTAATAAAACCACAGACTGTCTATTCCACGACTTATAGATCATTGGGTTGGGCGCCAACACGATTTGTCTGGCAACATTGCAAAAAACACTGGACCTGGGGCATTTCAGGCGACAGCGTACCTAGTATTCACGATTTACACCAACTTAGGCGTGCTAAACGTGATCGATAGTTATTGATCCAAAAGTAGGTACGCTGTCGCTTGAAATCCCCTAGGTCGACCCCAATCGCGTTAGTATATATATGCCCAAGTATCACTTTAATGCAAAAAATCTGATTTCCAGGATAATTGAGGGCGCACTCCCATACGTATCTCTCAATGCCCCTTTAAAGAAGAGCCCCTTTAAAGGGTACTGAAAAATGTAATGGGAATCCTTACATTCTTGAGCCAGTGCTACCCTGATAGTGTTATTTGATTACCTTTGATGCTGAGTAGAGAGGTACCCTATCAGAGTTGCTTACAGAGCAGGCAGTAGTGAACCAAACAGTACTAATTATACATCATAGAGAAACAAATGACAAAGAGCAAAATAGTCAATACAAATAAGGCCAGACAAAGAAGAATGTTTGTCTCAGAAGCTCGCCCACATTGGTATGTGACATGAGCTACGGCACGTTTTCTTTTTTTCTCTCTGTAAGCTTGAATTAGCAACAACAACAAAAAACAAAAACAAAAAACAACCTCAAAGCTTTTTTTCTAAAAAAAGATAATAAAAAAAAAAACACCAGCACTTAGCCTTTTTGCAAAAGGTTTCTGAGACAAACAGCCTTCTTTGTTTGGCCTAACATGAACATATTTACGAAGAATTGAATCCATATATTATATGCATGTCGTAGAGAAAAATATACATAAACATACACACCCCACATGTTCAATAGTATTATATATAATACAGTATTTATAATACACAATGATTTGTACCATCAATGCTCAAGTTTTATTAAATATTTTTATCGTAAAAATCAATGACATATAACTTGTCATATATTGTCATCTTTTTGTATCAAATTTTCGATCATGAAAACTGGTCTGATCGTACTGAAGATACTTGCGAGATGAAGATTTCACCCCTATGGCATAGTGTAAAAATGGCATATTAAACTGGTTGACCTAGCCTACAGGCCTTGAATAGAGCTTCCTACACTGTGCAGAAACCTTTATGGATACTCGACTAGCATGCGTATCAAAGGCTTGTTCTCTGGATGGGTTTGTAGGTTGGGTTAACTAACAAAATGAAATGCAAATGTTCAAATTCAATTTTAAGTTGGTTTTCATTTTTGCCTGACATTCCTGATCCTTAAGTTTGAAGACAATGGATCGGCCAGGCTAAAATCCGGGGGGGGGGGGGGGGCACTCAATTTTTTTTTTTTTTTTTTTTTTTTTGGGGGGGGGGGGGGGTTAGAACGCAAAAATTGCGAAGAATTGGGGCTTTAGAATGCAAAATTTCGCGATTTTTGAATTTTCAATGAAATTGGGGTCATAAGAACAGATGCAGGCTCAAAAGGGGGGTCATAAGAGCTAGCAGCAGAGGGTGAAAAAGGGGGGGTCTTCAGTGCGGCACATACCATACCCTTTTCCAATGTCAGTGCCCCCTCCTCCCCCCCCCCCCCCCACCTGGGCTAAAATAAACCTTTTTTTATTGTCTTAACCCTAACCCTGGTTTAGGGTTTTTGACTGGGATCACAGGATTCGATCCAGGAACTCTTCGTTTCAATTCCAACTCCCTCAGCTACTCGTTTGCGCAGTATACTGTGCTCACTATATAGGCTCGGTTAACTACGTCATCAAAAACTGGTGCCGCATGCGCTCGGAGAGGTACTTAGGATTGGCATTTTTTAGCATTCGGGGGGGGGGGGGGGGGGGGGGGGGGTAAATAGAATGCAAAAAAAATTGGAGGAAAAAACACCTGACTAAATCTTTGGGAGCCTGCCGGGATTCGATCCAGGGACCCTCCGTTCTCAGCCCCACTTCCAACCCAATAAATGCCACGGCCCTCAGCTACTCATTCGCACAGTATAGCTCAGTATACTGGTTGGTTGGTTGGTTGGTTCGGTCCTGTCATGACTGACAGCTCGTGACCTTACAGATACTACGCCACAAATAACAATTTTCAGCAAAGGAGTAACAATCACGGAGAGGGTGTCCAGTAATCAACTTTATTTGGTCAATCCACCGGGAACGAGGTCTGCCTCTCTTGCTGACTTTATCCATTGCTGCTCCCATTTTTGAATAGAAAATGAAGAAATTCCAAAATCCAAAATGCCCGGTCAAAAAACACACACAAGAAGTCGACCATTTGGCGAGGAAAAACACACACCCTGTTTTACGGGTTGTCGGACCTGTCAAGTAGCCTAGGTCAGTCGATCGGGTTTTTAATTTTTAATTTTATTTTTTTAAATTTTTTTATTTCATTTTTTTAAAACTTTTAAAACTTTAAAAGTTTTAAAAAATGTCACCAAAATCTGCAAAAGGAATTTTTAAAAACTATTGTGAAACATTTGGTGATGCACTGACCATGCAGAACTATTGACTACTGATCTTATTCATACCCATGATCAAACCATAGGGAGCTCTATCAAGGCCTGTTGGCTAGGTCAATAAAACCGTTATCCTAAATACACACAACACAAAGGATCATCAATATCAGTCCACCTACATGTATAGTGAACAAATTATTATAGTGCAATTATAGGTTTCCCATTCAATTTGAAACATTTGTTTGTTTGTCACAGCAGCTTACACTTATGCAGGCGTCAATGTGCATCTTGAACCTACCCTCCTCAAGGTTAGTCAAAGATATTAGACGCCTGATCTTTGCCTAGTAATATTTTTGGAGAGGTGAACCTTGAACTAATTTATACATTGGACAGGTGAATCTATGGTGAATCTTCACCTATATTTCAACTTCTCCCACAAATACTATTGAACGAACATGGTGCACTATGAATCTTCACCCTACAAATTGCAGGATAGACCTAATCTTGACCTAATTTATTCTGAACTTAAAGGTGAATACAGGTGAATGCTTGAGGAGGCATTAGGTTTACAGCCCTTAAGCAAATTGAACAAGTTTCACTGGCGAAAAAGCCCATTTCGCCGGTCATAAATTTAGCCTCACTTTCTCTTTTCACCTGATTTATTGCCCCAATTTGATCGTTATCACCTTCATGGTTTAACCAGTCAGGGCTATTTTACAGACATGGAGCAATCCATGGTCATGACATTGACTCAAGCAATTTGACTATCAAGAGCATGGATCTTACTAATGTAGTATATACCACAGGGCCAAAGCACATGCTTTTGGTATAATCAAGTCATTTTATTGATATCACCAAACAAACAGGTATAATCAAAACAAAATACATAAAGCATCAACTAAAACTACAAGTTTAAAAGTTAAAACAAAACAATGTAACAACAAAAGTATTAATTTACTTAAATATGAAATACTTGAAAATATGTCAATATAAAATATACTAGTAATCCAATGATTGTCGAGCCTCAAATGCATGTTTAACATATTTAATAACGGGTTGAATACAGTCATAGTCAGATACACCCATGATTGTAGTGAAAATCTCATTATTAGACATTGAATCGAAATTGTAAATGTTGGAAAGTTTACTTAAGAGATCATCACGTAAAGTAGAGTAAAATGGACATTTCATTATAAAGTGAAATTCATCCTCAACTAAACTCAAATCACATAATTTACAGATTCTGTCCTGAGGTTGGATTTTTGGTGTAACATGTCTACCTTTCTCAATCATTAATGTGTGAGCACTAATTCTTAATTTGGTGAAGACATTTCGAGTAGATCGGTTGAACATAACAATGTAATTCTCAAGACAAAATGATTTTTTGAATAGACAATAAGACCTCAATTTAGTTTGAAAATTACTAATATTATTAAACCAAAGATTACTGTAAACAAGTTCCAGGTTAGAGGTAATAATTGAATTAAAATTACTTGGTGTAATGCAATTTGGTTTATTCCAGATATCTGATCTATTGATGAGATCAAATAACCCTTTTATACCTGATGACCAAGAGAAAATACCTGTATCACATAGTTTACGATTATCAAGTAATGCATCTATAACAAGTGAACGACAACCCTTCATACATTTATCATTTAAAGACCACCAATATTTAACCGCCAAACTGAGCATAGTGATGATAATGGGAAATCTACCTAGTTCACCCCTAACAGCATTATTGGTTGCTTTTCTATGAACATTCAAAATTAATTTGCAAACTTTAATATGTAAAGTTTCACTAGGTAATTTATCACAAATTGAGAGAAAGTTATTATTATTAAGGTTTTTTAACAAATAAGGAGCCCAAACTTCACTTCCATAGCTTAACCCTAACCCCGGTTTAGGATTTTTGACCGGGATCACAATTTTCGAGGAAAAAACACCAACTAAATCTCCGGGAACCTGCCGGGATTCGATCCGGGGACCCTCCGTTCTCGAGCCCCACCTTCCTAACACTAAGCCACGGCCCTCAGCTACACATTCGTGCAGTATACTGCACTCATTATATAGGCTCGGTTGACTACGTCATCGAAAACCGACGGCGCATGCGTTTGGAGAGGGACTTTGGATTAGCATTTTTTAGCACTCAGGGGGGTTAGGGTTAATAGAACACGAAAAAAAAACTTTTTTTTTTTTACCATAACCCTAACCCCGGTTTAGGATTTTTGACCGGGATCACAATTTTCGAGGAAAAAACACCAACTAAATCTCCGGGAACCTGCCGGGATTCGATCCGGGGACCCTCCGTTCTCGAGCCCCACCTTCCTAACACTAAGCCACGGCCCTCAGCTACACATTCGTGCAGTATACTGCACTCATTATATAGGCTCGGTTGACTACGTCATCGAAAACCGACGGCGCATGCGTTTGGAGAGGGACTTTGGATTAGCATTTTTTAGCACTCAGGGGGGTTAGGGTTAATATAGGTTGAATCAAAGACGAAAATAACTTAATACTACAATTGTATGAAGAATTACTTAAATTATGTCTAATTTTAAAATACGCCTTAGATGCCTTTTCTTGAAGCCTCAGCATAGCTTTGGTAAAAGAACCGGACGGAACAAAAACAATACCCAAATAGCAATATTCTGAAGCAATTTGAAGGTTAATATTGCCATAGTTAAATTGGTATTTATGTAGAATGTGACCTCTCTTGTTGAAAATCATGATATTGGATTTGTCAATGTTCACTACAAGTTTCCATTTTGAACAGTAATTATACAATCTGTCTAAGGCAAGCTGAAGCCCCTTTGAACTTTCTGAAAAATGATTAAATCATCAGCATACATAAGACAGGATATTGGTAAATCATTGATGTAAACCGGATCACAAGACAAGTCGAATATATCAGGCAGGTCACTTAAAAAAATATTAAAAAACAAAGGACTTAGAATACAACCTTGTTTAACCCCAACTGTAGTCTCAAACGAATCTGTTACTTTGCCATCACATTTAACAGCAAATAAGACAGAACTATACATATTTTTAATAATGTTTAAAAATTTACCACCAATACCAATCTGAGTAAGTTTATATATCAAACCATTGCGCCACACTGTGTCAAAGGCAGCAGAAAAATCAATGAAACATACATTTAAGTTTGATTGACCGGCACGATTAATGTATTTATCAATGAGAGATTTTAAAACTAAAATGTGATCACTTGTACGGGATCCTTTTCGAAAACCGATTTGATTTGGTGGGATTATATCATTATCATCAACAAATGTATTAATACGATTATATAGAACTAAACAAAACAATTTACACAAATTACTAGACACAGCAATACTATTTTAAAATAAACACATTTGAGTTCCACACAATGTTCCCAGGCTAGAGTTAGACTATAACTGGGGAAAAAGAAAGAAAAAAATTATGAAATATAATTTTAAAATAAGAAATTCATGATACGACAATACTTCCACAATGGGAAATGTTATAGTACACACCTACATTTAAATATTTTTTTGACAAAAAACAAATAGTAAGGCCCCTCACCAAATAAAAAAGTCAGGGGAAGAAAACATATTATTTGTGTTTGAGGCCAAATAAAAATAAAACTTGTTTCTTGTCCTAACTTTTGAATAAAAGGAGGATGAGGGCACCTTTTTAAAATTATTTTAGTAAACGATGCAAAATCACCATACCAGCGTGGTATTGCATGATTGATTGCGTAACTTGAAGAGGATGAGGCTTTTGTAAACTCTTTTTATATCATGGTTCGGGGGGGGGGGGGGGGGGCGGGGGGGGGGGTGACACAAAACCTGATTTAAAATGCTCATTGGACTAAAGTAAATCTAGTATCGTATTACCAAGATACCCACTTTTTAAATATTTAAAAAAGTTATGGGAAGAATAAAGAAAAAAACACAAAAAAACATACAATTCCTGTAAAATGATGCGTGAGGGGACAAGAAACTGTTTTATTATTTTACTTTCTAAAATACATGTACTTTGCCTTAATATTACCAGATTACAAAAAATTGTGATTTATTTCAAAACTCTGTTAAACAATTCCTGTTTTCCATGGACATTGGCCTGATAAATAAAACATATGTTTTTTTGGTATAGCTTATGAAACTACACTAAATACCCTGAGACATGAGGCATGTCTACAATTTGGTAGAACCATGTGGACCCATGGTCAGGGCCAATTATATTATTGTGACCAAAGTTGTTGATATAAATGTCATTCTACTGTACTGCAAAACATGTTTTACAGACTAAACAATGAAATTAAAATAATTTTTCAAAACAGGTTTATCTATTTTCATTTTGATGATCTGATGATATTAAAAATTGTCTCAACTGCTCTCCGGAGATTCAATTATAAATGAACTTTGTTAATAGATATACAATTAAAAATTGATCATAATGAATTCAGTTTTATTTAATTGCCTTCAAATGTATACATTGAGAATAAATTTATAATCTAAGACATTGTTATCACTATTAAGGATACATTGTATATGAAAGCATTCATTTGCAATCACAGTCTTTATCAGGCATGAGAATGAACAAATATCCACACATTAAAAACCAAAACAAAATAGAAAAGTGTGTGCATTTGAGTTATTTTTTTCAAAATATGCCCTGATAATAGAATGGCAGACATTTGAATATCTGGACATTCATTTCAGGTCAAATCCTAAAGATTTATCATCCCCTTAATTGCTTGATGATAAATAAAACAATGGAGTATATGATAGCAGACGAGATGTATTTATTTAGAAAAAGTTAAAATAGAGTTTACACACAAAGTTAAAAGGAAAGAAAAAAGGGAAAGAACCTAGTTTAGGAAGAAGAGGGGACAAACGAAAAAGAAAACGGGTGGGTGGTTTTTTTTGTATATAAAGAGCAAATGTGAACAATTATAGCCCAGCAGACATTAACAAAGTTAATGAACTGAGTGATTACAAATCAAACAGGTAACTCTCAACAGAAAGCTCTGATGGGCCAATCAATTGGTTGGGGGATGGTGTACGAAAAGGCGAGCGGGAGGCATGCGAGCACATCCCCCTCAGGCTCCCGCTGTCTGCGCTTTTCAAACATCTATACATAAATCAAGAAATATCAGTATAAGCTCAACTCTTTTCTAGCAATGATATAAAAAACAAAATATAAAAAATAAAAAACAAAATATTGATTGAAAATGAAGAGGTGGCTTTTCGATAAAATATTGGTCAAAAGTATACACCAGATCGCACCCAATGAGTTTGAAAATTGAAAAAGATCCACTTGCGAGGGGGGCACATGGAATCCCCCTGTCCGCGGTAGCGAGGAACCCACCACTTTGGTTACGTGTATTATGCACATTTTCAAATGTTGCCCCCCCCCTAAGAAATGTCTGGATGCGCCCCCGAACTGTAGCGTACCCTTTAGCGAGACTGAGACTACAATGTCAAATAACACAATGATATGCACGAACGAGGTGGGGTGTAAAATGAATTCAAAATAGGCTTTTAGTTTGCCTAAATATTCGTGTGTCATAATTGTATTTGCTACACCATAACAACTATAAAAAGGTGGGTTCGTGTGGGTTCAAAAAAGTATAGGCACCTCAAAGTGAATGAGATTGGTTTGAAAGAAAATAACTACTAGCAATGTTGTATGTCACCTTACAGAATTATAAAACCTCTATGGTATGAACCTAGTAGACTAAATCATGGTCATAGATAGTTTGAACACGTTGGGTGTCCCTGTTTCCGCAAAATATACACTATTGAAACAGCTCTGAAAGACGAAAGCTTGAAGCCTTTCCTCGATCCAAATAACATCGATGCATAGGGGAGGGAGAGTTTTTAATCACACACATAAAAATGTTCCAACAATATTGTCCTTGATGTACCATATCATTACCAATGAATTTCTACTACCATAACATTGAACTTTCTTTGGGAACACAGTAATGCGATTGGGGTCGACCTAGGGGATTTCAAGCGACAGCGTACCTACTTTTGGATCAATAACTATCGATCACGTTTAGCACGCCTAAGTTGGTGTAAATCGTGAATACTAGGTACGCTGTCGCGGGATCAGAAATCGCGGGATGCATGTGTAGCCTTTATGTTTTGTTTCTCGAAAAATTGGAAAAATCAATGCACCTGCGCAAAGTTAGATATGCTCACAATAGCACTCCCCCTGCGGGGTCGTGCCATTATTCACACATCAACGTGCGTGCATTGATTTGTCTAATTTCTCTCGAAACAACACATACGCATTTATTGACCTATAATCAAAGCGCATAACGTGCACATTGAACGGTGCACGCGTGGAGTGCATTAGGCACTTAGTTTCTTGCTTTCTGATTGGTTTGGCGCTACTAAGAAAGAGTGCATGATTTAAAGGATATGATTGACTGTGTATCAGTTGTTAGAGGTAATTGTGAAGAATCAAAACATTTGCACTTTGTACTGAGGAATTTCACAAGGGAAATTCCAAGGTGTCAGGTAAAATCATCAACACTGCTTCAACTACATACTACAATCTTGTTAATCCTAAATTAAACTATGCAAAAATGTTGGCTTTTATCGTAAATTGAACACAAAGTATTATTATTTATTTTTGTATTTTTGGGATGGGGCTTGAGCTGAATGGGAGCAAGCTTGTGGACCCCCCCCCCCCCCCCCCCCCCCGACAAATCAAACTACCATGCATTTGATGCAATTATTCTGGATTTCGTCGGTTTTATAATGGGGGAAATTTGTTGTTGTTGAAATGAAATAAATCTAACAAAATGATGAAAGATAAAAAATAACCAATATACTAAATTAAGAATGGAGTGATTTTTTTTTACAATTATAGTTCCCAAATTTTTCTTTTGAGATGTTAGTACTTGAATTACAAGAAAAAAGCTTTTTTTATACAGTGGAACCTTGTTAACACAAAATCTGATAGCACCAAGTTTTATTCAAGTCCCAAGCTGGATAACACAAATTCCTGTTAACACAAACTAAAATATGAGGCCCAGGGCAAATTTGTGTTAACATTTAACAAACAAGGTTCCCCTTTATTAAATGGAAACATTAAAGGGCATTGAGAGATGTATCAATATACTAAATGAGCAAATAACGTAAAGATAATCATCAACATAGCTCAAATCCAAAATGCCATACAATTCCGACATCGCCTTCATGCCAAACTAAGCAAATAACGGCACTTCCGGGGTTGAGATTTGCCGCGAAAGTCTGTGAGTAAAACGATGCATAACTTCCGAATTCAGCACCTTAGTTTCGATATGATCATATCGAAACTATCGAAACATATCGAAACTAAGAAAATCATGAAATGTTATATGATAAACAGCGAATGTTAGTAAACTGTTTCAGATGGTAGTTAGCATATGCCTCAGTATTAATTTGATGCAAACAACTGATTTCCAGGATAATTGAGGGCGCACTCCCATACGTATCTCTCAATGCCCCTTTAACTAAAATAATGAAGTGGTATTCTCAGTTCAATTGTAACATTTTGGGGTGTCTGCTGGGCCATTTTCAGCAGATAATTTGTCTGGCAGAGGGACCATTCTACAGGGCGAGTTAAAAAACATTGTGCACGATTTGAAACGGCCATTTGACCTTGATGCGTGCATTGAACCGTGAATTTATTGTTGTCAGTGTAAAGCGGTGTTAATCTAGTTTATTCTCCAAAAAAATTAAAGTAATCGACTTAAGAATGCGCAAACTGTGGCAAGTTTTGTAAACTGACCGTGTTTTTCGCCATTCCTATGGGATTTACACACAGTAAAATTGGTTTTGCTAAATGGTCATTATCACTCACATTAATCATGTTAATTGTCAAAATGTTCCTGAAAAATCATTCTTTCACTCTGGGATAAGTAGTTAATCGTCTGATACCGAGTTGTCAAATGAAAAGGCAAATCTGAATCACCTGTTACAGAGCACTTTGGATGCCAAATCCTCTTTTTTTTAGGATGATGGTGCTTTCTCACTCTCACTCCATACCATCATGCTGCAGTAATGTTCATGTCTTAACTGTGTAATTCCCATAGGAATGGCGAAAAACACTGTCAGTTTTCAAAACTTGCCACAGTTTGCTTATTCGTCAGTTGATTACTTTCATTTTTTGGGAGGATAAACTAGATTAACACTGCTTTACATTGACAACAATAAATCCACGGTTCAATGCATGTATCAAGGTCAAATGGCCGTTTCAAATCGTACACAATGTTTTTTTGACTCACCCTGTATACTCTATGTGATGCACTTGTTCATACGCATCAACTATACAATATTTTGTAATCATTGCTACTATTGCTATCTTCAGTAGATTTCGCATTAACAATACAATATTTTGTAATCATTGCTACTATCGCTATCTTCAGTAGATTGCGCATTAACTATACAATATTTTATAATCATTGCTACTATTGCTATCTTCAGTAGATTGCGCATTAACTACATGTATACAATATTTTGTAATCATTGCTACTATTGCTATCTTCAGTAGATTTCGCATTAACAATACAATATTTTGTAATCATTGCTACTATTGCTATCTTCAGTAGATTTCGCATTAACAATACAATTTTTGTAACCATTGCTACTATTGCTATCTTCAGTAGATTGCGCATTAAATATACAATATTTTATATTCTTAAACAGCTAAGAAAGTTTAAGCAATCTCATTGGTTCTCAGAGAAATCGGCGACATCTCTATCAGACAACATAACACGGGGAGGTGGGGCCTACGTTTTAACAGTGCGCCCAACCTTCACAATGCGTGGTTTGCTCCATAACGCGCACTTCTGCAGTGCGTCTTTAGCGCTTTTCCTGCGTTTATGTCTGCGCCGCGACACTTACGCATGGTTTACTCATCGCATGTGATTGGATGGAATGTTTGTGGGTTATTCGATCCTAGCAGGGGTAAAAGTTGTCAAATGTGGACAATAAAATGTACTTATTTAAACAATACCTTTATACTCTAAATCATTGCTACTATTGCTATCTTCAGTAGATTGCGCATTATCTATACAATATTTTGTAATCATTGCTACTATTGCTATCTTCAGTAGATTGCGCATTAACTAATCATTGCTACTATTGCTATCTTCAGTAGATTGCGCATTAACTAATCATTGCTACTATTGCTATCTTCAGTAGATTGCGCATTAAATATACAATATTTTATTGTAAATATTCCTATCTTTAGTAGATTGCGCATTAACTGTAAAATATTTTGACATCATTATTATTTATTAATCAATACTTATATGGCGCTCTTCAAAGTGCACAACGCTTTACAAAATAGAGGCAAAAATGATGCAAAAAGACAAGAAACCACAAACACCTAACATTTATACAAATGCGTTTTCAACAAATGTTTGAAAACAGGCACAGACACCGCCTCCCTCAACTGAATTGGCATCTTATTCCAGAGCAGTGTAGCGGCAACAACATACGGATGATTACCAGCTCTATTTCTTGAGCGTGGAACCGAGAGCCATTTATGGTATCCGATGAGAAGTGGAGTCTATGCGAGACAGGACTCTAACGGCATGATGTGCTCTAACGGCATAATGACATGCTTCTGAGGTGATGAAACGGCGTATCCGCCACATATTACGAATGTGAAAATTTCTCCAAATATATTGGCCTCCATCTCAAAACTGTGTTTGCTGACAACATGTCCATTTTGACGTGACGGGTCACATATTGCTATCTTCAGTAGATTAGGCATTAACTATACAATATCATTGCTACTACGTTCATATTGCTATCTTTAGTAGATTGAGCATTAACGATACTATAGTTTGCAAGTAGTCTTCAGTAGATTGTACAATATTTTCTCATTGCTATTAAGTGCATATTGCTATCTTCAGTAGATTGCCCATTAATTATACAACATTTTGGCATCATTACTACTTACTACGTTCATATTGCTATCTTTAGTAGATTGCGCATTAACTATACACTATTTTGACATTGCTACTACCTTAATATTGCTATCTTCAGTAGATTGCGCATTAGGCCTAACTATACAATATTTTGACATCATTGCTACAAGTGCATTTTGCTATCTTCAGTAGATTGTGCATTAACTGTCAAATATTTTGGCATCATTGCTACTAAGTGCTTATTGCTATCTTCAGTAGATTTCGTATTAATTATACTATAGCTTGGCATAATTAATACTACATTCATACTGCTATCTTCAGTATATTGCGCACTAGTTATGCAAAAAGAAAATTCTTCTCCTTACATCAATTTAACGGGTAAAAGAAGTTTGTCACACTTGAGTGACCCCATGCATTGTTTAATTTGACAAGTGTTTAGGGACCTCTATTAAATGAAGTGGTATTTGGTGAATCACCAGTGGCTTAGATTTCATTTTCACATTGAAGAATGAATTTCGTGAGGTTAAACACTAAGGGACTATACCATTTTTAGCAAGTTTGTAGGAAATTGCATCCCCAATATGAAAAAGAAATCTAAGCTACTGCTAATTACCCATGACCACGTTTTTACCTGTTTTTAAATGTCCTTCAAGTTTAGCCTCAAAACTAGCTCATTATAGAAACAAAGCTTGGGGTTGCTCATGCGTGACGATCCATTTTTACTCTTCAAATTGAATCAAAATGAAGAATTAATGGTTTAAACAACAAAATGATACAACAGCAGTTTAAAATTGAAAGGAACCAGAGATGTTAGCAGACAAGAGATTAAGAGACTGTATTAGTTGCTTTCAAACAAGGTTGTTTAAAAACACACTTTTTGCACTTTGCCAAAAAGGTGAAATCACTATGTCTTACACAATGGAGTGTAATTTCATTAAAATAAGTCCGATATTCCTGATCTAAAATTCTAATGAAAGGGTACAGTATAGCAAATATGATAGGAAAACAACGGGTCTAATTTCATTGATTTTGATGATGAAAACATTTATTGAACTTTGGGCATCGAATCATTTTTAGACAGCCTGTATAAAAGCGACATGGTAGAAAAATTATATTTTTTACCCAATGACGGTAATATATTGGGTTTTTTTGCAAACCTGAATATTATTGTTATACCATAAGACACTTTCCATGAGTTCAATGTTGATTGTAGGTTGGCGGCTTTTAACAAACCTTACTCCATGCCATAACAACATCTTTCCAAACATTTGGGATTTTTAACTGTATAAAGAAATTTAATATATCAGAAGAACCCCCTCCAATATCTAGTAGATGATTCATTTTTTGCCAATTTGTAAAAGGTTAATCCACTGTAATTATGCAATATTTTGTTATCATTGCTACTACGCTTATATTGCTATCTTCAGTAGATTGATCATTACTTATTTGACGGCTTTACTACTACGTTCATATTGCTATCTTCAGTAGATTGTGCATTAACTATACAATATTTTGTCATCATTTTAGCATTTTAAACCCAAAGCAACATAGTAAGCAGACAAAAGTACATGTATACGAACATTTATCACAAAAGTGGTAAGAATACATTCATGAGTTAAAATACATGTACAATTATACATTAAGTCTATTTTCTAACCTGAAATTGAAGTTTTTCCCATCCATTTCCCATTACATAAATGAGTAAATATAATATAGGTCTATATTCTGATCTGAAATTGTTTCTCGTCATTGCCCAAGCTATAACCCATGATTAAAGAAACCAGTTTATTTCATAAACACAATTTAGTATACTTTAATCTCGATATCAGGACTCTTGGTGGAAGCTATTACTATACATCATAAATATTCATTAGCTAATCGCGGTTTCCTATTGGTCTATTCCGTTAGCTACGCACTTCAGTATTTAGCCTACTTCCTCGCGTACGGGAAAGACGCAGACGCGGGGAAAAAATAAGGGTACTACCGCACCCCTAGGAGGCAACTACCGCACCCCCTGAACGAAACAGTCTCATCCCCTGAACGAAACAGTTCAACAAACGTATACACGTCACATTGTATAGAACTTTGCATTCTGGCGACGAGCATGGTTATTTTGTTGTTGTCAAAATGGCGTCGTCTGCTGCTGGTCGTTTCGCAGAACTGTCAGAGACGGATTTAGTTGTAAGTTTTTATAATTTTGTGATGAATATTTATGATGCATAGTAAAACAAATACAACATGGTTTATATCGGGAAGTAGTGTGAATTACTGGCCCCTCGGTGTTGGATGAGTGCGTCTACTTCCCTCCGCTACGCGTCGGGAAGTAGACGTACTCATCCAACACCGAGGGGCCAGTAATTCACACTACTTCCCTCTATACCATGTTGTATCTGTATAATACCACATACAATATCTAATCCCACATCTGACACCATGTTACATGATTTAGATTCACTATACCATGTTTCATATTTCAGAAACCACATTATTTCATTACCTCATGATTCTCGGTTTCAATCCATTTCAATAGCCACGGCCCCTACCTCCCATTCCCAAACCATATTACTTCATTACAACCTTCCCTAGCTTATTTCAACCCATTTATTATCTCGCCAAGGAGTTGTCACCGTATGGTGAGATATATTAATTATCTTGCCAAGTCGACTTTACAAAAAGTAGACATACAAAATATCCGGTGATATAAACCAAATTCATTAACCCTAACACTTTTGGAATGGAAATGTTGAAAAAAATATCCGAGGGTGGAAATGGGCGAAATTAACAGAGAAAATCCGTTCTTGCCGACGACAGGATTCGATCCCAGGTCCTCCAGCATGGATGACGAGGTCTTAGTCCACTCGGCCAGGGAGTCACACGCTCGCAATTAACAATTCCGTGCGCATTTATCACCTGGTGTCAGTGCCCGGCGAGATAGACTGAGGTGACACGTGCCTCCAGCATAGTTTTCAAATGGGATTTCATGGGGTTCAGGGCTGTAAGGGTTATTATGGTCTTCTACTGACATGAACTTAATCGTCCACACAGAGAGTCTTGATTTCAAATAGGGCTATCTGCATGGGTGACTCCAATACATGAAAACCCTCAATCAGGGTTATATAATGACCAAGTATTCCCCTCCGGAATAAAGTGACCACTCTGATAGTGAGGGTCATGCAGCCTTGAATCCCAGACTCCTCTTTGCTGACTTTCTCTTTACCGCTTCGATCTCAGGTGGTGGCTTATACGTGGCCTTGCTGGTTTAGGTCTGGTTCTGATTCTGTAAGCATGCCTGCCTTTGCCCTAAAAGAGGTCTTTAATCCAGCAGAAGGAATGCAAAGTCATGTTGGCACTTAAACCTTGGTTGAAATACAGCCTTGCCATTTCAATTGCCAAGATGTTTTCCCTAGCTGAGCTTAACTTCTCTTTATGGGCAACACTCCATAACAGGGCATAGAACGATTCATTGGTATTCTGCGTCAAACAGAGACTGCAATGGCGTAGCAACTCTAGACTACCAGGGTCCTGTACGTATATGGGAAAATCAAAAATCAGGATGCAATAGTGAGTGAATTTGGTATTTTTATAATAAATATGATTCATGCAAGGAGACTTGGGAAATAGATTGTAGAGAAAATGATCACATACAAGTTATCACATAAGGCCAAGAAGAGAAAAAATGTGTCTCACATACCCTGTATGCATAAGTATGTGGAGTCACTAAGTGCATAACCCTACGTGATGAGCTTATATTTTTGCCCATTTTTGCCCAGTAAGAAAACAATGGAGTCATAGTGACTGCAATATTTGCTAGAAATAGCTTCGGGAAATGGTCTATTGGGCATCTCAAAAACTAAGAAACGTGTTAAAAATCATGTAGAATTTTAGAGGAGGGTCAATAACATCTGCAGAACAGTAAAATGTATAGTTTTAAACACGTTTGGTGACCAAATTTATGTCGTACAATGCCGGAAAATTCACGTTTTGAAAATCCGTGGTCTTCAAAATTACAGGAATCCTAACTCATTCTAAACCTCACCAAATCATAAAATGAACCCTCGTCTACAAAAAAGTCCGTGTGCGTATTGCTCTATCTGCTTGGAGATAGCGAAGACCACGGTAACCTCATAGCTTTATACCACGGAATGAAATCTGTCATTGACATTACATGGCGAAAATCGTACAGATTTGCACTGCAGACCTCTGTGTAGGGAGTGTTGACAATAGCGTGACAATAGCAAGGTCCTTTGGCTATTGTGTTTGTGCATGTATGTGACGACTGACCCCGTTCAACAATCTTCATAGCTTTCATATAGGGCTTGGGTGACCTAACCATTGACTGACGCTTCACATATTTTGAACAATTTTGTTTGTTTTTATTTATGCACTTTTGAGCTTCCTTATATTATAGACCTACATACAAAAGGAAAATATTTGTGCTTTTATATTTTTGCGCTTGCTGATTTTAGAGAGGAAAGTGCAGAAAAAATGTAGCGAAAACAAAATGAACAACAAAAGGCAAAACATTCTTCTTTTTACCTGTTAGCTGACATCCAGAATTGTGCTATTTGGTCACACAGAGCAGATCAAACTCAGGTGGGTTACCAAGCCTTCCTTTCCTTCCACCACCACATGTCTCCCATGTATGTATGCCACACTTAGCGAGTTGTTTCAAGTTAATCTGTTAATTATGACATTTCCTGACTTTCCAAGGTGGCATTTTGATGTTGATGTGGTGCATTCCTTATCTGAAAAATATAATGAGCAAAATGAGTTTAAATAACAATTCTAGAAATTCGAGATCAGGAATTGAGCTCGGTAACCAAAAGCACGCTATTATTTATATTTTGGTTTATTTTCAGGCAGTTTTCCAAAAGATTCTAAACCAAAAATTGGGTCTGTCAGGCACTTGCACAGGTTTTTTAGGTGGTGGTGGCCTTACACGTAATTAGGTTATTATACAGGGTGAATAAAACAAATAGGACTCTCCTTCAGCATGGATTAAATCCATGACCAATTTGATTTCATTGTCAACACTAACTCCACTTTTTTTTTCAGAATATATTTGTCAACGTGGAAAATTGACCAACACTTATTTTGACAAAGAATGAGGTACATTTTGGCTCGAAACAAGCTTGTACCTATGAAAGTGAACCGACAAGATTGTTGTGACTAAATAAATGTGCGCATACAATGAAGCGTGTGACAATTTTCGACTTTACACTTATTTTGGCTATGATTAAGGTACATTTTGGCTCTAAACAAGCTTGTACCCAATATTCAGCTGTTTCCACAACTGTAATGTGACATGGTTATTTGTTACAATTATTGTAAACAGCTAGATTAAGATTGGTAGTGATTTCAGTAAGTATACCAAGTGCAAGTACATAGTGGAGAACATACCTTTCTCTCAGAGACAGATTTTCGGTTCTCGTTCTCACACCATTCATTGGCTTTTTGTTATGGCTTGATCATGGCATTCTGAAAATAAAAATAAACCATAACATTTATTATTCCTGTACTTGAGAAAATCAACATTATTAGGCGAGACACAAAAAAGAAACCCTGTTCTATGGGCCCCACAAATCTGTGAAAATGTTTTCATGTGGCGTCAAAATCGATTCTATAATGACATTTAAGAGGGGGTCTTAGGTTAGTAGTTTATGGTCTCCTCTCAAACTACTAACCTAAGACCCAGGCTTTTGGGTGCCAAAATCGATTCTAATGACATTTAACAGGATAGTAGTTTACCCCCTCTCAATTACTTACCAAAAGAATCCCACTTTTTGGTGCCGAAATTGATTTTAATGACATTTAAGAATAGTTTACCCCTCTCAACTACTAACCTTTTTTGGCGCCACTATCTATTTTAATGACATTTGATACTAAAAATAGATTCGCCGACTCATTTCATTACAAAAAATCTACTTTTATGTACATCTTAACAGTTGACACTTCCCTATAACCCTAACTCTACTACACCACATGGCAACTAGGCTACAAAACGGACCCATGCTATAACGAGGCGAATATACTGCGCCGAGTGTGACTGACATAGTGGCTAGGATCTGGGCCCTGGTGCTGGAGGTCCGTGGTTCAAATTCGAGGGGGAGGGAGTCAGGGTGACCTTTCTGGTGAATTTTGGGGGTCAGAAAACAAATCTGTTGCCGTGTGGTGTAGAGTAAAACGTTAAAAAGTAATTTTAACTGTTACACACACTCTCATACTGCGAATAAGCTGGCAACCCCTTCTTATCCGCAGTATCGTACTGCAAATAAGCTGGCAACCCTTCTTATCCGGAGTATCGTACTGCGAATAAGCTGGCAACTCCTTCTTATCCGCAGTATCGTACTGCGAATAGACCCTGCTAAAGGTATACTGTAAAAGCCAATATTTTCGCGCACTTCGATATCATAGACAATTGGGTTTTTTCGCGGGCGACCTTCTGGATGCACTGCATGAATGTTAAAAACAATATTTTTGTGTGTTATAATTTTCGCCGAAAAATACTTTATAAAACCACCGCGAAAATTTCAGCTTTACAGTATTATGTGAAACGCCCTCAATCCTCAATAAAATTGAAAGCAGATTTTCTTGCAGATTTACATTTTTGATCATAAATCGTAATACATTCCAAGTTACAGGGCGATACAACTCTTAATTACTTCAAAATCATGGTTTTGGAGTGAAAATAAGGGGTCACACTACTAAATAGAGCTCCATAGGGATATATATATTGTACAAAAACGCTGATATGAAACTCTGTATAAGACCACTAAATTACAAAATTAGACCTTGTAGAGTGATTTTTTCTGAAAGATGTTCACATTTTCTCACCAAAAAGGGGAAAAAATAGATAGGTGAACTTGCTCGATTTTTCAAAATAAGCCCATGGAGTTGACTACCTCTCTGATGAGCTTGGAAATGCTGCCGTAATCGTCGATGTTTCCAGTGAAAAACACAAATTTGAAAGATCTCTCAAAATGTATCTACAGGGTGTCCCAAAAGTCTATGCACGACTTTGAAGCTTTGTATTTCACAAAATATAAGTTGTGTTGAAAATATGAATACATATTTAGAAAGAGGAGATGTGGGAAATAATTTTGATACCAAACATTGGAGTAACATCTGTTTGTAATACCACCCTAGAAGACAAATATGTATTACTGCAAAAATGTGATTTTATACTTTGGAGGAATAAAGTTCATAAATCCATACAGGTAGAGTTGGTTACACGGAAAGTGATCCGTCAAATGTAATATTTAAAATTTTACCTTACAGTGATCCCATTCATAATAACAAACTATATCACACATAATTTTCGTTTCTATAGTTTAAATGTTTTGTTTGATCTGAATCTTGTATGGAAACTTCTTCAAGTCCTTACACAAAATTCTGTGAACAGTTGATCTTTTAATCTTGTTTTCTGCGGAAAGTCGGCGAATATATCTCTTTGGTCTTATAACATCAATGTGACTTGTTGATCAACCAGTATTTTCTACCACATGAGACAAATCATGCACAGTTCTGTGTTCAAAAATGTATCCACCCACTTCAGAATGGATATTCTTCCTGGCGCGCGTTTCACTTTGAAATGTTTTCTGAACTTTTGTTGAGTAAGTTGAACTGAATTTGTTTCAGCGTAGAACCATACAATTTGTATTCGATTATCTATGCTGTAAACCATCTTAAATGAAGACTTTTGCTGTGCAATGTTATCTACTGCGCCTATTTATGTTGTGAGTGACCGAGTTTGGTAATAACATTAATGTTTCAAGTTAAGCAGTGAACTGTGGCTAATGCGCAACATTGTTTTCATACCGTTAATTTATGCGCACCTGGTTTTAGCAACAATGTGCGGTACTTGGTATGGGTAGGTCTCACACGGCCAAAAACTTTCAACCAGTTTTATAATGTTGGTGGTTCACCAATAGGGTTGTGTTTGGTATCAAAATAATTTCCCAAATCTCGTCTATCAAGATATGGTTAAATTTATACCATATGATTTATATTTTATGAGATATGACTCTTCAAAAACGTGCATAGACTTTTGGGACACCCTGCAGATGATATTCACAGTTTATTTTAGTCAGGGTGCATGTAGGTGATGTCCCATTAATCATAATTAATCAAAAATCATTTTTTTTAAACCGGCCTTAAGGGTAGGGGATACCCGATTTAGTGTAGTGCACCCTTAAACTGTCGAAGTCTGCACCGACAACTTATTTTTCTCTCTAAAACCATGATTTTGAGGTAATTAGGAATTGTATTTATGTGTGTTTGTTTAGTTACAAGGTCGGTCCGTACGGACACACGCTTGGGTCCTGACGGGACCAGACTCGAGCAAAATGCTCAGGCCAGGATTTAAAGCCTGTATAAGCATGATGGCTAAAAATGAAATGATAGTAAGAACAGATGTTATACTAAAAAAATCTTTTGTCTCAAAGCTCTTCAGTTTTTCAACACATAATGCGGAATGCGTTTTTTTTAAGGTTTTTTTTAAAAATAAAATATTGAAATCATTGTAAAGTGACCTTTTGTATTTAAAATGATGTGATGAATGAAAATCTGAAAAATCTGTGAAATTTTGAGATTAAAAAATAAATAAAAAAACCCAAACAAAAATTAAGATTTTTGTTTTCTAATGCGGGAGCTTTGAGACAAATGATTTTTTTAAATAGCCTTATCCAATATTGTCCTTTACTTTAGGTCCCAAGCATGTATGATCAAGTAAACAGATGGCCATGCGTTTTGAACTCGCCACCCAAAAATGATGGTGTTGTTACATATTTTCAAATTGTGATCTGTTTAATTCATCATATCTCAGCAAAACATAAGGCTATAGTCATGTTTTTGGTCTCATTTAAAAGCTAATGAGTACCACCACTAACAAACCTGTAAATATGAACAACATAGCTTTTCAATTTGCGAAGTTATGGTTGATTGAATTGCGAATCCTCAAGGTGGAGGAGGGGGGATGTGGAGGGGGGGGGGGGGGGGATGCGGTACACACAAACTCTATGGGAACAGCGCGTTTCGCGTGTGTAAACTTGATTAAATTAACTAACTAAAGTACTACATGGGCTACAAACTTGGTTTTGGTCTTAATTTACAGCTAAACAATTCTGCTAGTTGTTTTTAATCATTTTGAACTCTTAATGATTAGTTTAGTCCATAAAATATGAACTTTTACTTACGAAACTATCCATTTTCATGATAAACACTGTAGTAAGTAATGCGGATGTCTTCAAAATCTAAAAGTTGCTGTAAAATTTTAATTACTTATCCTATCACAGTCAAAGTATACATTTTCTAAAAGGAAATTTGATGAGGAATCCAAATATGGACTTACATTTTCAGTATAATATTTGTGATGTAACGCTAAGGGTGGCGAGTTCATAACACATGGCCAGATACAAATCATAACAAACCATTATACAATTATACCCTAATACCTACCATTTTGGTCAAAAACCTCAATACCAGTCCGAGGATTTGATTTTACACAATCATGATCAGGCCGGCTAAACTGCATCCATATACAATTCCCTGTATGCATTTTCAGCAACCTGTATTATTTAAATACAAAAGAGTACATAATTATTTTTTTATACACTGGACCAAAAACACCATAAATTACAAAACAGTATACTGCCCCAGTGGCGTAACAGCCGGGGGGCACAGTGCCCCCACCCTGAAGGTGCTCAGCAGGAAATTCAAACCTACCCACCAGGAAAAATGGAGGGAAGGGAAAAGAGGAAAAGGGGGAAAGGGAAAGAAAAGAGAGAGAGAAAGGAAAAAGGAAGGAAAAAGAAAAAGGTAAAGGAGGACAAAAGGGGAAAGAAAGAAAAGAAGAAAGGGAAAGAAAGAAAAAAAGAAAATTTCGCAGCTACAAAAAGCACAACAGTCAACAAATTGTTGACTGTTGTGTTTTTTGTAATGCGAAATTGTGTGACCGTGCAAAATTTTGGTGACCATGCGAAATTTGTGACCTTGCGTAATTTTGTGACCGTGCGAAATTTTGTGACCGTGCAAATTTTTTGGACCCTACACCCCCCCCCCCCACCTTATGTGAAATTCACGAGGTGACTGACTGGGAAAAAATTTGGGGCAACCTTTTACAAAATAATTCCGGGACAGAATTATTCTAATACTGTAGCACTGTACAACAATATTTTTCGCCACGGCGTCCTTCAGTAAAGCAGTACCAGTAAGCCTGGTTCCATCACCGCCGCTCGCTCTCCCCAATGCAAGCCACCATTTTTGGTTGTTTTTATTCATGGCTTAAATACATGTACAACGTTGTGCATGCTCAAAACTACTGGGAATAAAGGAAGATTTCGGAAGGGCACTTGAAGCTTGTCGGAACATTAAGGTCATGTAATGTGGCCACAGTGAGACCACTGCGACGCTGGAATGTTGATTTTCCCCCCACATTTTAAACAGTTTAGTTTACTTTTCGATCGCACATGCTTTTCCGCTAAGTGCAACCTTGTCGAATTTGACAGTGTTTATGATAAATGTGTTTAAAAAGGTACCGTATTATCCCTATTAAGCGCCCATGCCCTTATAAGCGCCCACCCAAATTTTTCCCAATGACTACTAAAAATAATCCCTTATAAGCGCCCATCTTTTCAATTACCCACCGTGTATGCATTAACATATATTTCGGAGTAATTCTGTTATACCATTCACATGGGTATTCATAGTGCGTGATTTTTAAGAACGACGCATACTAACTGATGTTGGTGTGTAGGGTATAACAGAATTATGCCAATATTTCAGCGATAAGTAACAGTAATGTTTATAAGCTGGTGCAAGCCACCATCTTTGTTTTTTATTCATGGCTTAAATACAACATCGCGTCTGCTCAAAAATACCGAGAATAAACAAAGTTTTTGGAAGAGCACTTGAAGCTTGTCGTAACATTGACGACGACGCAATGTCAATTTTTTTCCGACATTACAGTTTACAACTTACCTCCCATTGCATAGGTTTATGGAATGGATTTAAACACCATTTATGGTGTTTCAGGCAGCATGTCTGATTGCCATAAAATGCATCCAGACCACAATACTGGCACTTGGTATGGTTTTTGTTCAGTTTTATCTGTGCATGGCATGCAGCACAATAGGACCCTGGAAAGGTAAAATGAACTGCCAGTAATTTGTCTCTGAGTGATGCCCATTCATTGTCATTGCATGGTATGTGTTCCGACGCAGTTGGATATTGTCCAGGTAGTTGTTCTTCTTCCTCTATAACAGGTAGCTGATGGTCAGGTAGCGGCACAGGAACAGGAAGCTGCTCTGATAGATCTACCCTTCGAAGTGGTACTTGAACAGTACTATCAACAAGGACATTGGCTTGCACTGTTCTTATTGAAAAGCGCGGGAGTTTTGGTCGCCTTGACATTATTGCCTGTAGACAAGAATCATGAAAACAAGCA
Organism: Ophiura sarsii; assembly: GCA_035610835.1. Taxonomy (NCBI): domain Eukaryota; kingdom Metazoa; phylum Echinodermata; class Ophiuroidea; order Amphilepidida; family Ophiuridae; genus Ophiura; species Ophiura sarsii. The sequence continues at coordinate 43,840 of JAYJML010000248.1, forward strand.
GTTATTACGAAAGATTGATACACCCCTACAACACACAAATTGTTGTGTCCACCTATACAAAGAAATATAGACTTGTTGTACAGCAGAATCAACAAAAGGATAATTAAAACATGACATCAAAATGTATCTGTGTCATGAATATTAAATTTGCTTTGCCTTAACTCAATAAAAGGTCTCTACATTACATAAAGTCCCAACCTGAAACAGGGTAAGAAATTATAAGTTGTAATGATCAATTCATGAAGAAAAAAAGTAGAAATTAATTAATTATCCCTAAGGACAACAAAAATAAATGGTTGTGTTGCCATCAGCGACCAACCGACCCTTAAATCGTATAAACTAGGGTCACATTTTCTTTTTTCTTTCAATTTTTTTTCTTCTTTTTTAATTTAAATTTAAATTTGATCTTTAAATTAATGTCTAAATGTTACTATTTCTTGTGTGAAATGAATTTAAAGTAAGCTTAAATAAATGGTTTTAGACTATTATCACACTAGAAACATTAGTTAAATTGACTTAGGGCCTACACCAATTTTGTCTCAACATAAACCATTTATTTTTCAGCCAAGAAAAAAAGAATTCTGACTGACCGACCCAACTTTAATTTTTTAGCATTTGAGGGCAACAACTGGTTTTTTTGGCCTAATTTGGCAATGAATTTTGCCATGTATTTTTAGGCATTATGGATTCTTGGATACCTTCATACTAAGACAAAAAAAGTGATATTGATGGGTGGATGGATCTGGCAGGCTTCTGGTTAGGTTTTTTAAGTAGGGCACCCAAAAAAGGTGGAATATGCACATTTTCGGTAACATTTGACATTGGTTTTCTAAATAAAGTACTGTTATAAGCATAGCAGATATGCAAATTTGGGCTTATATGAAAGCCCAATTATCCCTCTATCAGAATCAAGAAAAATAATATCAAATATGCATACCAATTAATTACTACAGCTAATTAAATACAATTAGTCAGGGGTGGAAGGGGTGGTTGTTGCGGGGGTGGTTGTTGCGTGTGTGTATTTCCTATGGAGATAGCATTTGTAAACGATTCTAAAAGATTCAAATGCTTGTATCTTTGGTTTAGTACAACATGGAATTGCAAGTTTGGTCTTATTTTACAGAAAATTTAATGCTCTAATCATACAAATTAGATAAAACATTTAAATGAAGCTTAATCAATTTATGTAACTCGTTAAACATAATAAGTCGACATGGTGGAGGTGGGGATGATAAGGTTGCAAATGATATTCAAATGAGCTTTTAGTAGAAATTGCATCTATAAGAGAACCCACATTTTCTGTAAAAATAGTCATGATGTTGAAGTTTACAGTCACTATCATGTCTGTATTTAGTGTAAAAAGACACTTTTTAATGAAATAAACACTAATTAATTAAAAACTAATTAAATCTTATAAACGGATGTGATTAGGGTAATCCTGGATAGGCACATTGACCTATAATGGGGTTTTGCATTTCAAAATGTATGATTTATGAATTTCATAAAGTTGATAAGGGTTGTCATCTTCAACCTCAGTTAAATTGTCCATTACACTGTACAATCAATCAATCTAATATAATGTTACAATGAAATGAATCAGTGCATGTTAAACCTATGACGATTACATTTTGTACCACCCTGTATACTAGCCTGCTGTGTAACAGTTCAAACTAAATATTATTTAGCTTTTTATTCCCTGGAATAAAGGTCTAACACATGCTTGAAATACAGGCCTACTTCTATAGCCTTTTCATTCTGTATACAGTCTAACCAACAAAGTCAATAACACATTGACAGTGACTTATCTTAAATTTTGAAACACCCTGTATAATCTTTAAAAAATAACTCCTAATTTTGATGGGGTATATTTTTTTTCAAGTAGGAAATAACAATCCTTCATCAAATTTCAGATTCTGACAAGTTTATTGTTTTGATGTATTTTGAGCTACTTTGAATATATAGCTAGCTATTTTCTATAATTAATTAGCGTAATAATTTTTACTTTTTGCACACCCTGTATAGTATTACTGTAACTAAGAAACCCCCACAAATTATACATTTTTGGAAAGGGAAAATCATATGCCTTCTCATCAATAAGTTAGATTTTAATTTCTACATACTGGGAAAAAATGTGAGTCCTTTTAAAAAGTTAAGTATTTCATGTAAATTTCTTTTGTTACACCCTATATGATTTTTTGGCCACCCTGAATATCAGGTTAAAATTAGTGCCATTAAAATCCTTAGTATATCAGCTTTCCAAAAATGTATGGTTATACATACTTTAGATGAACTATGCTTGTGATACAGTTAAAAAGGTGCCAAGAGAGGTGATTTTCACCAAATTGCTAAATGTGCACCAATTGGGTCCCAACTTAAAAAATGTGACCTTCTGTTAAAAATGACACTTTTGTTATTTTGTTATGTTTAATATTAAATGTTATTCTATACCCAATTCTATTGATTTTGGTGTCAAATTGTGTTATTTTGAAATCAATGTTTGTAAGAAATGGATGTTTTTTTTATATATATTAAAGTGTGAGGGCGCTTTCTTTAGCCACACACCTACTCGATATAATCTTTCATTTTTTCTTCTTTAGCTAATCAGCTTAAAGACGGCATTCACAAAAGTTTATTCTGAAAATCTGAGCTCATAATTAACACCTTTTCGTTTTGACTGCGACCCATTTATTTTAGTATTTTCATGCTCAGGGTATGAACAGGGCTGTCAACTTTTGGGATTTGCTGGGAGGGTGCAAGGCTTAAGATAAGCAGGCGCTGGGCGATTTTTACCCCTTGGTCCTTTTGCCATAGCGCCTGGTAATGCTGAAAAACCGAGCGCCGATATTTTGTCCAAACCAGCGCCCGTTGACGATTGGGAAGCTTGCCCAAGACTATCTAATTTCGCGTTGACAATGCTGTCACACTGGATTTAATAAAAAGTTAGCTCCTGGTAGACTGAATAATTCAATATTTTGTAATGTCAGGCGTGGGTGGCAACAGGAAACTCAAAATCAATTGTGAAGGGCCTACATGTAAGTGGATACAAATTAATGTTCTAGAATTAGGCAAACTAGAAATAAAACGTGGCGACTTCCCATCATAATATGGTTTTATTTCATACATGTAGCTCTATATTGAGTCGTATGAGAGCTATGATACAGAGCTAGTCTCAAGTCATCTCTATATAGGTCGGACGGAGCTACGTCATGCCGTTGAAAATAATCAAATGCCGAGGTGAAAACAACTTGCGCAGATCAATCAATTAAGGCAACCGCACAGTGCGCCTACTGAGCATCAAGTGCGTAATGCTCAGCGTTGAATGTGTGCATGGAATGCTTTGCTTTTGGACCACTTGTTATGCACCTGTCAGTTGCACCCCCCCCCCCCCTACCCTGGCATAGCGGGGACTTGACTGGGGCTGTAATTTGATATTTGTAACGGCCCTGGTATGGCCCCGGTCAAGTCCCCGGCCCTGGTACGGCCCCAGTCAAGTCCCCGCCCCTTGACAACGCGCGAGTCCCCGCTTAGTCCCCGGGTACGCCTGGCCCTGGTTGTGAAAAAACAAGCGTCTAGCGAACGACATTGGTAGCACGCCAATCAAATGCTTCAGCTATTGTGTGGGCTATTGTGTCTTCAACACAATAGATCCAGTGATCGATGCAATATCGACTTATTCCCAATCGACTTTTCCCCAATGGAAGATTGATGATGATTCACCAAACGCACCACACACACGGCCGGCCGTCCAAAGCTCTGAATCGATCACCGATTCTGTTGCGCAGGCGCATAATTAACAATAGGTCCCTGGCTGTTTTGTGTCGTCAATTAATATATAGGGCTACAAATAAATAAGATAACCAGCAAAAATAACTTTTCGTAGTTTTTTGGCCTAGACTTAGATTAAAAAAATCTAAAATCTAAAAATGGACATCGGTAGACATTAATTACAAAACCTAGTAATAAGATTATTTTATTTTGTTTTGCTTTATCATATTGATTCTGTCATTAATTTAACAGGACTCGGACTTACCAGTCAACTATTTAATAAATTATGTTTTCTGGGCACAGTGCTTGCATAGGCAATGAAGTTTGAACAAGACATTTTACTTATTTATTCTTTCACCCATCCATTACCTCCTTAGAAATGTGTGGCCCAAAAAGAAAAGGGTATTTATTTTTATTTTTAAAGTCATAGATGTTTTATTAAACTAAAATCGAAAAGAAAACATTTATTACACTGGAAATTATGAGCGTTTACTTTTGGACAAACTAAAAGTAAACTAAAAAGTAAACACAATACTAAACACTTATGTGAGCCCAACAACTCAGCTGTTTTCCACCCAGCCTCTAATCAATAACTGTTCCATTAAATCACAGATGGTGGAAACATCTGTGACTATTTTCACTCACTTGGAGCGTGCTTTGAGGTCAATTGGGTGCAAAATGAAAGAAAAGTTTAGTTTTTAGTTTACTTTTACGTCTACTTTTTTTGTTTAGTATTGCGTTTACTTTTGAGTTTACTTTTAGTTTGTCCAAAAGTAAACGCTCATAATTTGCAGTGTTATTTAAAACACAAGTTCGTTTTATTATTTAAAACACAAGTTCGATTTATTATTTAAAACACAAGTTCGTTTTATTATTTAATTAAGAAACAAACAATACAAACACTTTAATAATTTAACAATTTCCTTGCTCGAAACCTAAACCGATTTATGGGCCATGATATATCCACCCTGCTCTGAGCACTGAGAGTGGCAAAGTACGCCGCCAGTATATTGGAATTATCGATATTGCCGAGTGGATTGGTAAGTCGATATTTACAGCGATCTGGATCTATTGTGTTGAAACACACAATAGCTGAAGCATTTGATTGGCGTGCTACCAATGTCGTTCGCTAGACACTTGTGTGAAAAAGGACCATGCTGCGCCAATAACGGAAGTTTGTATGACTCAAGTTGTTATAAATTAATACGACCACATTACTATAATATTAACGAGAGTAAAGTTTAATCATGCAACATCACCAGGATCACGAAGCAAGAGAGTTGGAAGGAAAATGTTAAGCCTGCATTGTAAAATAGATTGCATAGCTAGAAAAGCATTTTTAAAATGTTGTGTAAGCTTTGTGGGCTACTATACATGAGCCATTCAACGGCAACTCTCATCATTAAAAACACGCCAGCGACTAACATGTAAACACCGAACAATTGATGCAGAATAATATCCGGGAACCATGCAGAACTCCCTGTTATTCTTTTTATCAGTATTTTAATGTAATGCGCATCAACACAGGCTGAAAAAGTAGGCAATGCGGAAAGCTCCTTGCAGGGAAATTTAAGCATTTGGAGGGAAATTTTGGCATTTGGAGGGAAATGTTACTTTTTCATTAGAACCCTTACAGCCCCAGATCCCTTGAAATCCCATTTCCCAGCATCCTGGTTCCACCTGGCGCTGAGGTTTTTGTTTGAAATAATGGCCCGGGCTATATAGCTGGGAGTATACACTCGCCCAGCACAGCTTCCCCCGTGGCGCAGTTGGTAGAGTATTTGCCCGCCAACCGAGAGGTCGTGGGTTCAAACCCCGGGGCGTGGCACCTCTTGTTGTGTGTGCTTTTTTCGCTTGAAAAAAATTTCGTTGGAAAATCCACCGGGTGGGTTAGGGTTAACGAACGATTTTTTTTCTTCTTTTTAATTTTCACTTTTTTTCTCTAATTTTACCCTGATTAACCCTTACAGCCCCAGATCCCATGAAATCCCATTCCCCAGCATCCTGGTTCCACCTGGCGCTGAGGTTTTTGTTTGAAATATTGGCCCCGGGCTATATAGCTGGGCGTATACACTCGCCCAGCACAGCTTCCCCCGTGGCGCAGTTGGTAGAGTGTTCGCCCGCCAACCGAGAGGTCGTGGGTTCAAACCCCGGGGCGTGGCACCTCTTGTGTTGTGTGTGCTTTTTTCACTTGAAAAAAATTTCGTTGGAAAATCCACCGCGTGGGTTAGGGTTAAGAAATGCATTCCATTTTGGAGGGAAATTTGGAATCGCTTGCCGGGAAAAAACCATTTTTCAGGCCATGCGCATCAATTGACCGGTCGATTTGACAAAGAACCAACAAATCATGCAGTTGTAAAATGTTTTTGTTATTATGTTAATGTTGGAATCAAGCGAAGCGAATTGCCGATGATGCCGGGCGATGATGGCGGGGAATAATAAAGTGAAATTCGCCACTCTTAGGAGTTGGAATTTAGATATTGGTTTTGCAAAAAAACATCAATAATCATGATAGGATCACGTGCATTTCTAGTGAAGTTTGGTGCGATCTCCAAATGTCAAATTTTCCCAGAAACTGTTTCCCAAATTTACTTGTTTTCCGGTGAGTGTATGGATCAGAACAAAAATGCTCTCCTTGATTACTGGAAAGAGCTTTTTGTTTGCTCTCCTATTGCTCCCCTTAAAGGCTCCAGGGGAGTTCTTTACTGCTCTCCTGCTAATTTCAAAACTCAGTCCCTGCAAGGCAAAACAGCTGTGGGCGAGTCCATGAAAATGTGACGGAGCAAAAAAACTAAAAAATGCTCCAAAAGATTTAATTTAACATTCATGTTGTGCAAAGCCTATGCAAACGTTCAGGAAAAAAATATTGCAACCATTGACCGTTGTTAACTATGATTTTTTTAAACTTTTCTTTCTTCCAAAACGGTAACACGTGTTACCGAAGCAACACTTTTTTGAAAATATTTCCTAATTGATTTGATTTTAATTGATGCCACTTATAATTTTAATCCTACTAGTTATGCCCTATTTAAAAATAGTAAACAATTTGATAAATTCATAACCACCACTCCACTATAAGCCATCAAAATGTCGTAACGCGTGTTACCGAACTTATATTCAGTAAAACGTGCTAAAACCTTAATTTTTTTAGAGTTAGTTATCACTATTTATGGTTTATATGTTAGTTCCATTGTCTAAGTCAAACTTAATTTTAATTTAGAAATTAAATAAATAATATAAAGCTAGTAAATTATGGATGGACAAAATGTAACGCGTGTTACCGTAACACGTGTTACCGACTATTTTGCAATTTACAAAAAAGTGAGAACTTAAATTCTTGTTATTATTCTAGTATTATAAACATTGGGTAGGTACTTGCTCACAGTAGTGACCAATTGATTGCAGGTAGGTTAGTTTAAATACACAAGCAAAACAAAGTTGTGATTTTTTTTAGTGCATCTTTTTTCGTAACGCGTGTTACCGATATTCAGAGCGGTCTTACGTTAACATGAGCTGATATTTCATATTGGTGTTAGCATGAGGATTTAGCCTTAAGTCTTGGGTATTACAATACAAAAGATGTAAACTTCATTCAGACTACTTTTACAGTTATAGAGGGGAGAATAAAGAATGGCGCCCTAAAATGTAACGCGTGTTACCGTGGAATCGCCCCTATGCGTTTCCCCCGCATAGTCCCGGCGTTTCCCCCACATAGTCTCGGGGTAGTTTTCCCGGCCCATTTGAGCGTCACTACGTCCCCGCTAGTGCCCGGGTAGGGGGGGGGGGCAGGGGTTGCAACTGACAGGCGCATTCCAAAAGCACCAATAGCTATTGCTTGCCGCTGACGTACACGGGTGCATCTTGCACGAGCTTAAAATGGGTCAAAAGTGTTTTTTATAATATTTTCCAAAATTTCATGTTGAACATGATTGGATTTATTGAACCCTTTCCTTTAAAGGAAAATATATACTTTTATATAGATTAAATGAATAATGAAGGAGTAGCAGCAGTTCTACGGAGGCTATGCTGAGGGTTCACCCCCCCCCCCCTAATCAAGTGTTGCTGGGGTTTTTTATAGTACAATACAAACAACCATAATGGCAATTCTTAATGTTCATCTTGAATTCTGAAGTAAATTAATTAAAATTTAAAAAAATCAACATGACATTGTGTCCCTTTAAGTCAATGGGTTTTCAAATAACGAATAATTAATCAAAAACGGCTTTTTGGAAAAAACTTGGCATTTTTTCTTATCAATATACACATCCTCTACCTCTGCTATTTTGAAGCAAATCATTGCCGGTCACCGTAGTGGAGGAAGCAAGATGCGAGGTTAGCGAGCAGGAATAGCATAATTGAAAATTCCTTTTAGAGTTTTTAAACCTTTTTGAGAGCGGAATATCAATTTATGGCACCAAAAAAAGCTATATTTATGACCCCTTCATGACCACCTGGAAACACCAAATGACCATGCAGTGTCCAATCAGGGAAGTGTCAAATCATTCGACATCTCCCTGGTCCAATGCATGTAACTTTGGCTCTGTGCATGTAAACATTTGCCTGTGTGCATGTAAAATTGTGATATTCAGCCATTTTTAATTTTTAAGGAAAACAATCTATTTTTCAAGGAAATATTGCTGTTGAGGCCTAAAAAAAAGGTTTGTTTGCCCAAACAAGAGTTGAAAAAAGTGGGTCGGTAGGTCGATTACCTTTTCTTTCTTTTTCTTTTTTTTCTTCTTTTTGGCTATGGACACTTTTAGAGAAGAAAAAGACTGAACGGTCGGTCGCTAATGCATTTTTAATGCCATACACACTCATATATCTCTTGTTTAAATATGCATTTGACTCTGTGTATGTTTATCTTTGTAGTTTTATGATCATTGTTGTATTTTTGCTTTAATCTTTTATTTATATGTTGTACAGCGCTTTGAGTTTAGATCTCACTAAAGTAAAGCGCTCTATAAATGTGTGTTAATTATTATTATATACAATTTGATGTTAATACACTTGAATGTTCTTTAAAACCTAGCCTTCCTACACTACGATTCACTAAAGCAAAAAACAATGTCTACACGCATTCTATAACATATGATTCGATGACGTCATCAACCAAGTTGATATGAGTGTACAAAATCGCTGCCCAGGTGAGCGTTGGCAGGTTAGCCGAGTGGTTAGGGACGCGGCGTGTTGATCAGAGGTTCCGCGGGTCAATTCCAAGGGGGTTCACGGCGATTATTTGGTTTAAAAATCATACTTTATCCCCCTTCCCCGGTTTCCACACCGTACGAACATAGCCTGGCTGGTTAGGGCTAAAACATGTATTTTGTTTTTAATACATGTAGGCCTACATGTAGTGCAGCTGGCAGCCTGTAGTACAAACCTTCAGACCATGCTGGATGGTCTGATATGTTCTGTTTTTCACTAGATAGTGGTAGGATCTTGGATTTGCATCTCCTTAGTGTTTTAAAGGGTGGATATGTGGGAATAAGTAAATTACAGGGCAGTTTAGTTGATAAGGTTGGCAAATTAAGATGAAAATATCATTTAATACATATATTTTTCAACATAAAACATTATTTAAAAATTAAAAAAAATCTCAACAACAAAAAAAAAAAGGCATGGGGTTTTGAGATTTTATGGGTCGGTCGTGTTTAGGCAAACAACCTTTTTTTTTTTAGGCCCGACTGTTGCGCAGGTCTGAGACGATGTAAGGTGCAGGTAGTCCATGGTGGCTCAGACTTGTTCCGATACGATCACTGATCTACTCTCCACTCTCTAGTGGGAGAAACGACAACACGTACACTACGTGAACGAGCTAAGGTACATGTAGCTTTATTTTTATTTTCAAAATGTTATGATCACGCCTACCTTGGGGTTGAGATATTCCACAGGGCGGGGGCGGGCGATGACGAGTTGGTGGTTGTGTATACTGTAAAGTGTAATGTGGGATGGGAGGCAGGGGGTTAATGAAGATACTAATTGCGTATAAATTTCAATTACATCCCTGCTAACACAACGTTCTTAAAACGTTTAAAACGTTCTTAGAACGTTTTTAGAACGTTGTGTGTTAGCAGGGATTACACTTTTACAGTGCCTTTTTTCCCGTGATAGAATAGCCCGATTATACCCAAAATAGTTTTGGTATCTATCGAGACTATAATATCACTACCACATCTTCTTCTTCTTCTTCTTGAATACTTCGCAACATTCCTAGTGGAATAACAGGCGAAGGGGGCTTGAACACACAGGACGTGTTAACTGTGCAACCCCTGCCCTGTGACCTACATGCAGCGTCCGAATTAAGGAAACAAATCTGGTTGCCCGCCGGGCAACCAAGCAGGAAAGTATGGTTGCCCGGCAGATTTTTTGGTTGCCCGTTCTGTAAAATATTTAAATGCATGTGTTAAGTGTTTCACTTCTTGTAAAAAAATTGGTTGCCCACCGGGCAACCAAATAAGTACATGTTGGTTGCCCGGTGCTAATTTTGGGTGTCCCGGGCAACCGGGCAACCACTTAACGCGAACGCTGCCTACATGTAGGACTGATGTGTGTACAGCCACAGACCGGGATGATCCCCTACTCTTTACGTCTGTGACCTTAATAACGTGCTCGGTTTGGCTCTTCCGATACACCACTATTGGTAGGGATGTTCATATCATTGACTATAGAGGGCGACATATTTGACCAAAATATGTAGAAAACTCATGTTTACCTCTTTTAAATTCAGCGGAAAAGTATGAAACTGCTGGGATGTATTCACTGATGTATAGATAACCCCACACAAGCAACTAGACATCATGAAAGTAAACCCTTAATTTACCTAAAATGGTTTTAAAATGTGCATGACTTAAACTACTTTTGGTTATAACTTTTTTATTATTCAGCCTGCAGACAAGGTTGAACCATCATTTTTTATTGTAAAGTACTTTGTTTCCATGTATTCCATTTTTAAAGAGATAATTTTATTTTCAAAATTTTATGAACATGCCTACCATTGGCATTTCTACGTGACTTCTCAAACTACCTCATGACCGAGTAGTCGGGCAACTCCTAAATTAAATCTGAGACTAGTAATATACCTAGGTATATTAGTCTCAGATTAAATGCAGTAATGTAGGCCCTATACCGAAACAATAATTATTTAAGGCCTAAAACCGGTGGATTTCTTCAAAATAAGCTTACCTTATTTATTATACACTACAGATTGCCGCTTTCTTCAATAAAAAATATTGATAAATACCGGGGATAAACATTTACGTACGTAACGCGTAAGACAATCATATTATTCGTATAATAATTACCTACTGCAGTGCTGCAATTTAACTGCAAAACAGCCCTTTTCACTGCAATTGACGGATTGTCGCTATGATGAAAAACACTGAAACTTTTTAAAACGAAATGTACTCTCGACTCGACCACACACCGACCACTGAAACACTGATAGCGCCCGACCAGTCAGGCCCGACCGTAAATAAAAATTAGTATTAGAAATCAGTCGTTCAACAATTTAAGTTTTCTCACAGAGATGATTTCAACGCACGGAATTCTTGGATATATCCCAGGATATCGCAGGCAACACCGCGACAAGATACAGAAGATGCTATCTTGGCACCGGTAACACAGGGTGACGCCTACAAAAGGTACTCCGTATAAGCCGATGCCGCTAAACTATACGGGTGAATAATGTTGAAACCCAAAATAAGAACGAGTTTTGACTATTGTTAAGAAGGTCAAGTCTTCCGTTGCTGAGTTTGTCAACAACGCTTTGTAGCAGGTAAAAATGAAACGGCATCAAACAGAGAAAGAAAATGGTTGCGTTCATGACCAACATCCGGGCCACCTGGTTGTTAACTTTCTGCCTTTGATTCTGAAACTGAGTTTGTTTGGATTTTTCTTCCGTCGCTATTTCTCTGGTGATAAGCTGCTTCAAAATCAATGTGTACATAACGATATTAAAGCAGAGAGCGATGGTGAAGCATGCACCCTGAATAAATGCTGGATATTTGTCGTATATCGATGATGACAAGGCGAGGCAATAGTACAGATCAGTAGGCACATGGGCAAATCGCTCATGATCAGGCCAGCGAACACAATAGCGTGCCATCTTAGGTCGAGTGGGTGATACAGTAGCTGCACAAACCAGCGCTATGACCCAGGTTATGGCTATTAATCTAGCCGTGCGTGTTTTGCTGTTGAAAGATTTATGTTTGAACGTGTGACAAATAGCTAGGTATCGCTCGTAGCTGACTAAGTTCACGAGCCCTATCGACGCGAAATAAGTCAGGTACGTAGCCATGTCCATTCCAACGCACCACAAATTCGATGTGTACGGATTAGTAAAGACATAAGGCGATGAACTAATCGTCAAAATATAGCGCAAACCGATAGCTATGATGAAACCGATATCCGCGACTGACAAGTTGAGGAGATAGAAGTTAGTTATGGTTCGCATACTTCGAACGCGAAACAACGTGAATATGAACGCTAGATTCCCTAGCAATCCCAAGGCTAGAATGCAAGGTAGAATATAAGCCATGAGGAGTCGAACCATGAGCGGATAAAGCATTCGTGTGGCAACAATGTCAACGGGAGAGTTGACAAAGTTGAGAATAACAGCGCAATCTTCGGCATAGGTGTCATCCGTATTTCTAGCAGTAGTATCGGCTCCAATCGTAGGCATTGTTGATGAAGTATTTGCGAAGGAATCCATTAGTGTACAGGGATCAAGGAATATGTCTGTTATTCTTGCGACGTAAGTCGAACTATATGTCGATGAAGTATGTGAGTAACGGTCGTCAGTGTTTACAATCAAAACTAATTTGCCGTTCTTAAGTCACGCTGAACTGTCGATTCTTATGCATACATTATCAGTCAGAATTAATACAGCGTGTCCCAAAATAATCGTGCGAAGTCTATAACTCCAAAAGCTATAGACTCTGAGTTAACTTAGGGCTGGACTGTTTCTTCGTTTTATGTTTAAAATTTGATTGTAACTGCTCTTGTACTTTTAGTTATATATATGATGTGATATACAGGGCGTCCCCAAAATAATTTATACCGGGGAAGTTGCAGTTATTTGGTAATGAATACTACTGATATTGGTCAGATTACTTGTGATTTAACATATAAATACAATTATCTTCCTTAAAGGTCAGTTAAAATGGTAATTCATGTACGTTTTATTTAATGAAGGGTGTTGTAAAAAGAAAAATACAAAAATAATTACCCCTTACATTTTTATTTTACCCATAATCCCTAGTTCACATTTTGCGACATCCGACGGGTTTTCCCAGATCGCATCGCATTCACATATTGTACAAAACAGATTTTTCAGAAACCTTTTCCAACTTTCAAAGTCTATCTCAAGAATTACTGAACAAATAGGCAAGTTTGTAC
>JAYJML010000199.1:0-69024 GCA_035610835.1 Ophiura sarsii
CACAATAGTTAAACAACCTTGCTATTGTCAACACTCCCTACACAGAGGACTGCAGTGCAAATCTGTACGATGTTCGCCATGTAATGTCTATGGCGGATTTCATTCCCTGGTATGAAGCTATGAAGTTTCCGTGGTCTTCGCTATCTCCAAGCAGATAGAGCAATACGTACATGGACTTTTTTGTAGACGAGGGAGGGTTCATTTCATGATTTGATGAGGTTTATAATAAGTTAGGATTCCTGTAATTTCGAAGACCACAGATTTTCAAAACGTGAATTTTCCAACATTTTACGGCATAAATATGGTCACAAAACGTGTTTAATACTATACATTTTACCGTTCTGCAGATGTTATTGACCCTCCTCTAAAATTCTACATGATTTTTAACACGTTTCTCAGTTTTTGAGATGCCCAAATAGATCATTTCCCGAAGCTATTTCTAGCAAATATTGCAGTCACTATAAAGAATCCATTGTTTTCTTGTGTTCAACAAAATCTGACATCTGCTGACTGAGCCCCACTTGAATTGTCTGAGTTTTTGCCGGACAAACCTTAACCGGATTGTCCTAACCGTCATTAGAGGGCAGTATACATGATGTTTTCAACATCAGACGACGGTGGCCACGCGAAACCTAAATTTTGAATTCGTATTGGAATAACACGTAATCGCGAATGCTAATCTTATCACCGTCATCATCGGTTAGAAGATTTTTTTTTCCAATCCAAAACCGTTGGAGTTGGCTAACCAACTCCATTGTAAATGCTATTTTTAAATTATTTTTATCTTTAACCGGGCCCGCGATGACTGTTAAAAATATTTCAAAATGGTGCACTCCCGTTGCCATATTGGGTCGTCCGAGACGCGTGGCCACCGTCGTCTGTTCAACATGTGCGCATGCGTCAACTTTGTCATCCGTTGGCCCTCTAAACACTGCTAAATGCTACAACACGTAAAGGGACTAACAACCGTCGTGGTGACGACGGCAACGTTTTGTGTTTTACCGTCGTAAAAGCGTCCGTCGTGCAAATCGAAAGCTCCATATACATGATATAGTTATTGCCGACGGGCTGTAACCCAAATGTTTATTATAAATGTCAAATTGGGAACCAGGACGATGCAGGGGGTCATTCTCAAGTTGCCGAAAGTCAATGGCTTTCTCTATATTGTTCTCGGCATTTAGGCGGTCTCGTCTGTGTTAAGAATTGCTTCTATTAGATTTGCACGTTGTATCGGAGTCACAGCCGCCGAGAATCTCAGTAGCAGGGACCTAATAGCTAGTCAAACGATCTAACTGTGCATTAGACTTTGTAGTAGACAAGGGGCAGTCCCTACGTTATTTCCAAATTCCATTGGCTAAAAAGGGCAGTACTTTGGAAGTTCTATCAGAGCCAAATGTATAGTAGGCCAGTGACAACCTACGTGTAGAGCTCTTTTCAGAGCCACTATCTCTGTTCAATGGAAAAGCGGCAGTCAATCTGAACGGCTCTTTTCAGAGGCACCAATTCTTCATAGGAAAGGACACCGTCTCAAATCATCGGGCAAGGGGCAGCCCAAATGATGAACAATAGAGAAGTTGCATCTCTATATTTTGCTTAAAATTATAATAATTTGGTCCTGACGAAAGCTTGACAGATTAAAACGAACCCGTTAAACTTTTAACTTTGTGAATACCCGTCGTAAAATGTATACGTTGAGCATTGCTGCGTGAATGTTTCTCCCGTTGGGTGTAGGTTGCTTATTCGTCAGCTAATCGGCCATATACATGATATACGGCGCTTGAGAAGAAACCTACACCCAACGTCATGAACGTGCAAACGTTCACGCAGCGGATGTTCAATGTATACATTTACCGTGTAAAAATTGGTGCAGACGGCGGCACACGGTGAGGACACACGGTGGGCCGTTTTCCGTCCGTTGAACACCTTCAGGGGACTTTGACGGCCATCAGCGCCCGGCAGGAATTTTGAGACGGTACAATTGCGAGGAAACGGTAATAAGATGTTACGGAGACGTTATATGAGCATGACCGTCAACACGTTAACAGAATGTTACCCAGGCGTTATGTGGCAGGTACCGTGTAAACCCGTACGGTGTCACACTGCGAGCGCCTGGTGATAGTTCGTTCCGCGAACGGTTATCCAAGCCGCATGCCGCATGCCAGTAGCGTATCTCCCGGGGGTCAGAGTGCCCCCCAGACGGCTTTGACCGGGAAGGCCAGCTCAAACTACCGGGCTAAAAAAAAAATCGAAGAGAAGGGAAGAAGAGAGGAAGAGAAAAAAAGGAAAGGGGAAGGAAAGGGAAAGAAAGGAAAAAGAGGGGGAGGAAAAGGGAAAGGAAAGGGAGAAGAGGAAGATAAAAGGGAAAAGGAAAGAGAAAATATAAGGGATTTACTTAATTCCCGTCTAAATGACAACTTTGCCCCTTGCCCGGTTTGATGATGGGCAATTTAGTATACAAATGGCAAATGTTCTCGTGCTACGCGCGCATTGTCCAGGAATATCATTATAGAACCCCGTTTAAAAGAAAATTGTAGCTTAATAATGGCCAGATTCGTGTAGATATGTTGTTAAAATTTCGCGCGCTGCGCGCGCATCAACTTTAGGATGCAGCGTCATTCGCTGGAATAAACAATCCAGCTGCGCAATTTTTTACTTAATAGGGTCGAACGGGTGGGAAACGGGGTGCGCCCTAGGTGCGCCGTCCTTATAAGGTCCTCCTACCTGGCTCTCACCGTTCGCCGCCGCTTTTACTCACCCGAAACTTTTGTCGGGCGCGGATGGCCGACAAAGTCGACGTGTTCAACGGACAGGAGATGGCCCACCGTGTGTCTTCATCGTGTGCCGCCGTCCGCCGCACCAATTTTACCATAGAACATGAAAAGATCTTTTTCAGGAAGATTTATTAATACTAAATACGCGTACGGTTAAGTTACAAATGCCTAACTCTGCACTCACTGACGCGCCCCGTGTTTTCAACTTGTGTATAAAATACGGTTACAAATGCCTAACTATACTTTACTTTGACCCTTTGCATGCTTTGTGTGAACATGACGATACGGTTATAAATGCCTAACTTTACACTCATTGACAACGGGAATAACCGAGTTCACGATTTTCAGAAAACAGACACATCTATTCATGATATGCAAACCAAATTGATTAACACGATTCATTCA
Source organism: Ophiura sarsii (assembly GCA_035610835.1). Lineage (NCBI taxonomy): Eukaryota > Metazoa > Echinodermata > Ophiuroidea > Amphilepidida > Ophiuridae > Ophiura > Ophiura sarsii. The sequence continues at coordinate 3,177 of JAYJML010000199.1, forward strand.
ATGAACTGATGAATTGGACGTAGAATATGTCGAGTGCGATCCCCCTTTGTAGTTCCGTTGCGCGTGGCAACATGGATCACCTCTCCTCTAGCCTTAAAGGCATATTATGTGATCTTTTCCATGGGACGCCCTCTACTCTTGATATTCTTTTGGAAAGCAGATTTTCTTGCAGATTTACATTTCTGATCATAAATCATAAATATATTCTGAGTTACAAAGCGATACGATTCCAAATTACCTCAAAATCATGGTTTAAAGAGGTTGAACACAGATTGTCCTGCTGCATCTGTTTATTTACATTCTAAATTTACTCTAAAACCATGATTTTCAAGTAATTCATTCACCATGTAACTCAGCATGTATTTATGATTCATGATCAGAAATTTAAATCTGCTAGAAAATCTGCTTTAAAAAATCAAGGATAGAGGGCGTCCCATGGAAAATATCGCATAATGTGCCTTTAAACAATTTATAGTCAAAGACTTACCTCTCTTCCTTAGTATTTTAAGCAATGTAGGGGAGAGCGGGGAGTATACACCCTCGGAGAAGGTTCGCCCATCACGTGATTCCCATCATTGCAGCCACTGGTTGAATTCGACGAACACGCTGTATATTCCGCTGTTTGTTGTTGCGAGCTTCCCATGGTAATTTTATGACGTGCCTTTGGGGGAATACTCGCATGGCCGAGAGGGGGACCAAAACACACAGAATAATTATAACGGACAAGCTTTTAAGTTTAAACATATGCATTATTATTTATTCATAACTGAAAGTTCAACTCGATACCGCACTCAGCATCCTGACTAATTCTTTATAGAAGTAACATGAAGCGAACCAAACTGAGTTTCTGTAAATCAGAAACTCACCTGTTGTATAATAAATGATTACATGGCCGAAATTATTATGATGTCCTCTTAGCGTGGCGTGTCGACATGAATTCGTCAATTTTGTTGTCCACGCCTATTCGGAATTGAATTTCGAAGACGGCGGTACGGTGTTGCCAGTTCAAGTAAATCATTGCCTAAATGATAGATTGACATACTGAGAAAACGGTAAATCAGCGTTACAACAGTAACATGGCAGATCTCCGGAATGTATTTTTCCCAAAATTAAAACAGAAAAACAACTGAAAATCCAATGATGTATTGGACTATTATTTCAAGACGTCAGTCGGATAAACCATAATATTTGCGCATAGGCCCAGATAATCTGGTAAATGTTGTGAAATCATTCTCCCCCCCCCCCCCCCCCACACACCCACCCACCCGCCCAGGGAAACCAGCGGCGTGTCCAAATAGGGTCCCTGATGGGAAACCACATGCCACCTACAGAGATAGACATTGCATGAGCAATAGCGTGTCCAAAGGGTGGGGCGCATGCCAACCCTTCAATATCATTCGGGGGGGGGGGGGGGGGGGGGGGGTGCCCACAAGCGGGGGGGATTAAAGCGTTTTACTTCATTCTATCCAATTTCAAGGCGTCAGTCGGGGGACTCGAAATCAAATTCGAATAAAATGGTAACATTCTTTTGTCTAACAAATAATGTTCCACTTAAAGTGGCGATTCCTTCTTGCTTGTAGAATCAGTACATTTTTAAATCACCAAAATTAAACAGCTTCTAATGGTAAAATCGTTTATTTCTTTAAAAATACTCAAATAAATCAAACACAGTTTTTGCCATAACGTAGTGAATAGATCTCTCTTTTCATTCTATATAAGACATATTCATTTTCGACATTGCAATCATTTTATTTGGTTGTATTTTTTTCTTCAAATAACCCTGTACAAATAAAATGGAATGCAACCCAAAGGAGCTCTGGTATTATATCTGTTCCCTCAGTTTCAATACAGGGTGTGTCATAAAATGTCATGAGTGGTATAACCCATATACATCCCATGCCTTTTGGTTTGCAAAAAAATAGACGGATGTTGGACCTATAAGTTCTTTATCAAAATACACTTTATTTCATTAATTTGATCGCCTAACTCTTGAGATATAATCAATTTGAACTCTATATAGAATAAAGCTTTCAACTGAAAAAAGCTGCAATTGAGATTCCCATTGATAATACAATCATACATCAGTTTATTGTTTAAATACAATTCACATGTTGTTTGTTAACTATAATTTGAATGCAAAATGGGTTTTTCTGTTGAACTTGTATATACATTTAGTAGATAGATACTTATTGACTGTATCGATTGGAAAGAATCTACTTTATGCCCCACATAATACTATGCATGTATCGTTAAATACTGGAGAATATAAAAGTTGCAAGCATCACGCGATACTGGTACGTTTTTATGTACATAATTGTGTTCCAGTATCGCCCGATAGGCCTACTGCAAGCTACCAGTGTAATTTGCCCCAGATCGAACGATATTTGTGTTCCAGTATCGTCAGATACTGGAACATTTTATATATGGAATACTGACTTTCTACCAGTATCAAACGATACTGGGTGTTTCAGTATCGTCCGATACTATAGTCTGTTTGGCCATCCTGAGACAGTGACGTAACTGCGTATTCTACTAATTGCAGCACATAACGCGCGCGCCTACTCGAGGCGCTGGCGTATACTACGAGCGGTGAAAGACGGAATATACATACGCGTGCGTAAAAGCTGCGCCTGTTAAGTTACGTCACATTCCAGGGGAAGCCATGTAGAGTATATAATAGTACAGTCCAGAAGCTGGGACCTAAAGTATATACACTTTTTCTAATGATTGTGAATTACTCCGGCGCAAGCGACGCTCGTGGCGCTTCTTTACATTACAACCAAAATAACATAAAAAGATATACTAGAAATACATAAGAACAAAGATGAGAAGAGTCACATCAAGCAAATGCTTCCAAGTACATTAAGGTTTTTATTTAAAATATGTACAGAGTTTGACAGTTTCACATATTCAGGCAAGCTACTCCATAGTTTTGGTGATGCGACCTGAAAACGTTGCTGTCTCTACTGATATTTTGCAAATTGTTCTTGAAGAAGCCCTTGCAATGACAACATCCCATCCAGCTTTTAGCCAGGGGGATAAAAAAAACATAGTTCTCAACACATATAAAGTGGCCAAAGCTGAATTTGCTTGCCTGAGTAGATTTGCTATAATTTGTTAACGAAAGCTCTAAAATGGACAGAAATATTTTCATGGCACATTAAAGATTGATGAACATAATTACATTATTACTATTTCTAAATGGCTATCTGAATTAAAATCCAAGTTTCCTGATTATATGTTGCGGATCACAGATTTAAAAAAAAATATGAGTCCGATATTATCTACCTGATAATTTTGCTCTATTCATCGACTTTATGACCGTCTTTAAAATTCAGTGAAAATCAAGCTTGTTAGGGATGGCATCCAGATTTGTACGGATTGAAAACCGCAGATCGGAGAGAGTGGGGAGTAAACGCACTGGGATAAACAGACAATTTTGTGTAGATAAACGGAACGCGGTTAAATAATGACAATCAATACGTGTTTAGCCATGCTTAGCGAACGCATTGAACAACTCCCGTGAACGGACAGCCAGTGCGTTTACCCTCTCCGATCTACGGTTTTCAATCCGTACGAATCTGGATGCCATCCCTTAGCTGTGCAGCTCATTTTACAGACCACATTTGTGGCCAGTCACATCGAAAGGATGCTTATGTCGGCAGCATGCATTTGCAGATATTCAAAAATTAAGCATGAAGAAAGGATTTTCTACACATCAGAATACATTGAACAATTCTACCAAGAAAGCTCTGTCATTTTGAAGCTTACAAGATAAACTTTTGTATGAAAATAAAACCTCAAATGTCACTTAAAACACTTTTCACGTGGCAGGCCTCGGCAGACGAAATTCCAAAATTTCACAAAAATTCAGAAATGTAAAATTTGTTAAATTTCATAATCATATATTTAGAATCACCATATGAAATGCATTGAAATGGATACAAACATGCCTAGTATTGATTCAGTAATCCTTTGGATAGACCTTGAAAGTTAGGAAAGGTTTCTGACAAATCTGTTTTGTATGGTAAAACCAATAGCTGAGTGGAAAGTGTATAGACATCATAGGCGTGCGCAGGATTTGTTTACCCGGGCTTAAAAATAAATTTCATTGGTTCGCACCGCTATCCGCGGTAACGCGGACAGGGGGGTCTGAGGGGGATGTGCCCCCCTTGGAATTGGATTTTTTTTGTTGAATTTTCGAACCCGTTTGGTGCGATTTGGTGTGTAATTTTGACCAGTATTTTATTGAAAAGCCTTAACTTCATTTCCAATCAATATTGGCTTATTATCAATTTCATTCAAAATTTGATATTTTTTTCCCCCCTTCAATTTTGCAAAAGCAAACAACACGGCGTAAGGGTTTGAAATTGCGAATGAATTGAAAACGATTTGCGCGCAGCGCGAAAATATTGGGTATTGTAAAAAGAAAGGTTTAACAAACCGTTCCTGAAGCCGTGGTGTTAAGCTTGACTGATAATTAATCAGTGAAACCAATTTGCGCGTAGCGCGCCAAAAATGTCTATTTTAACACTACAAAGGTCCAGAAAACGTTTCTGAAGCCACCTTGATCCAAATGAATAACAAAGTAGTATAAAAAAATTGACATTGTAAAAACAAAGGTTTAGAAAAACGTTCATGAAGCTATCTTGTTAAGCTTCAATAATTAATAATCAGTGAAACTAATACGCGCGTAGCCGCGCAAAAAATGTATATTTTAACAATAAAATGATGACTCCCTATAAATAGTTCTTGTGCTTCCCTTCTTCATTTCTTTCAGTATCTTCCTTTCATCCTCTCCGGCCCCATAGCGAAAAAATACGAATGTATCAGATAACCACAAGATAATCATCGGGTAGGTCGGTAGCTACAAAATGAGTTTTGACCGGGGGTTTCCCCAACTTTGGGTACTTTTATACAACACCTAGATTTCTACATATGTTGAATAAAATTGAATCAACCATTTACCCAACAGATGATTAAACGCAATTAAGTATTTTGCTCAACATTTTAGCAGTGTAAGTGTCATCCTGGATGGACCGATACAAATGGGTATATCCCACACTCTCAGAACAAAGGTTAAAATCTTTAACCATGTTGGTTAAAATTTTAACCAACGGGAGGTTACCAGGTGAACCACACAATTGGTTGGGTAAAACCGTAACCAACAGCTGTTGGTTAAACTTTAACCTGTGGTTGGTTACAATTGTTAATCATTTGTTGGTTAATATGTTTTAACCAACAGATGTTAGTTAAACTTTAACCAGTGGTTGGTTACACTTTTTAATCATTTGTTGGTTAATATGTTTTAACCAACAGTGGTTGGTTAAAAAATGTTGGTTAACCTTTTTTTTTTTTGCGAAACAAGACAACATTACAATATTGGCCCAATATTGGCTTTCAATATTGGCGCCAACCCGTGGCCAGGACCAACTTTGGCAAAGGGCAAGCCCAGGGACAAGGGACAGGACAAGGCACAGTACAAGGCACACAGGGGCGTAACAGAGGTTGGTTGTCAGGGGGGGGCACAGCCCAAAAAATCCTGGTTAGAATAATTCCGTCCCGGAATTTTTCGTAAAAGGTTGCCCCAATTTTTGTCCCAGTCAGTCACCTCGTGAATTTCACGTAAGTGGAGGGGGGGGGGGGGGGTTCAAAAAAATTCGCACGGTCACAAAATTTCGCACGGTCACAAAATTTCGCACAGTCACAACATTTCCCAGTACAAAAAGCACAACAGTCAACAATTTGTTGACTTGTGCTTTTTGTACTGCGAAATTTTCTTTCTTTCTTTCTTTCCCTTTCTTCTTTTCTTTTTTTCTCCTTTTCTTTTTTCTTTTTCCTTTCTCTCTCTCTTTTCTTTCCCTTTCCCCCTTCTTTTCCTCTTTTCCCTTCCCCCTATTTTTCCTGGTGGGTAGGTTTGAATTTCCTGCTGAGCACCTTCAGGGGGGGCACTGTGCACCCCCTGCCCCCCCCCCCCCCCCGGCTGTTACGCCACTGAAGGCACAAGATCCTAGCCAAAAGGTCGGGAAGCGATAACTTAAAACAGCGGCGGCAATTGTTACGTCAGAATTTATATGAAATCAATGGTGTAATTTTCCGCCCCTGGTATATTGTGCCCATTATTGGACCAATATTGGTTGCCAACATGATGCCAATTGAAGAGCGCCAATGTAAAACCAATATTTGTCCAATATTGGTTGGCAACATGATGCCAATTGAAGAGCGCCAATGTTAAACCAATATTGGACCAATAATGGGCACAATATACCAGGGGCGGAAAATTACGCCATTGATGCATGATTTCATATACAAATTCTGACGTGGTCTAACAATTGCGGATTGCACAAAATATGTTCCCGCCATTGAAATTCTTTGGCGGGAATCTTGTTATGACCTATTGTTGGTTAAATTATGATGCCTTAACCAACGTTGAATAAACTAAAAAATGAATTATATTTTTACTCTTTAACCAACGCAGTATTAAAAGTAATTTTTAACCAACGCTTCATTTTTAACCAATGTAGTATACTTTTTAACCAACATTCTTTTAACCCATGGTTTTTTAACAGTCTCTGCCTCTAAGGGCGTACCATGTGGTGATTCATGGGTCCTCAGATCAACTTTTTAAAAAAACTAGTGATACATTACCATCACATTATACTACTGCCAAATTTTAAAATTCCTAAAAGTTTTGGTTCGGTCGTAAAAAATCACCGAAATGTCAGGAACAAATCCCAGTAAAATGATTACTACGTTGCCTATAAGTATAACTATGCGCACCATGCACATCCCAACGAAAGGAAAACATATTTTGAAACCTCCAGTTGGGTACACAACAAAAGTGAAACAAAATCATTGGGATCTCGTTGGCGCGTCACATTACCCTGACCTTGAAACCGTGACGAACAGCGTCGTTAGCAGTTTTCAAGCCCTTATAGTTTGGCGCGCCAATGAGATCCCATTACATAAACAAGTTCATATGGAAGAACTCAGAGCCTTTAACAAATTCAAAAGTAAAAATTGTTGGGATCTCGTTGGCGCATGGAGATAATCCAGGTCAAAGGTCAAGTTTTACCATTTTGAGCCATTTTCACACCTCCGTAAATCCGTGTGCCATCTTTAAAACACCTTGGAAATGACATCTACTTGCAAAGATGGTTTACCTTGAATAAAAAATGAAGAAACTGGTTTGGGATCTCAGAGATTTTTTTTTTAATGATTTTTTACAAATTTGCTTAAGAGCAACTTGCACTGCATGCGAGTCAGTAATAGCAATTTGTGCATTGTCCAAGTTCTTATAAATCAGTGCGCCAACAAGATCCCATCAACTTTTTGATTTATTTGCTTAGTTTGGCCACCATTCAATAGATACCACTGGAAAAAACTTTGGGATTTTGATGGCGGTTATTTCTACATGATCGCAAAGTTGAGGTGTCATCAGCTTTATTCTCGAGCCTTTTTGGGCCATTTATCAGATTATCAGAATATCAGATTCATTTGGTGAATTTTGACATGTCATATAGGACATTGTTTTTCATGCAATTTAAACTATTCTCAACCCATCAACATTAATCTGTTGCATGATGTTTCATAAATTGCATATTATGTCTTCAGAATTCAACAACCCTGTCGAATTCGGAAGACATGACTTACATATTTTGAAATCGACATTACAGACTAACATAGATGTGTTCAGAATAGTCTAAAATGCATAGAAATCAATGTCCTATATGACATGTCAAAATTCACCAAAGTAATCTGATATCCTGGGACTTGGTCTGAAATGGCTCAAAAAGGCTTGAGAATAAAGCTGATGACACCTCAATTTTGCGCTCATTTAGAATTCACCGCCATAAAAATCCCAAAGTTTTTTCTAGTGGTATCTATTGAATGGTGGCCAAACTAAGCATATAAATCAAAAAGTTAATGGGATCTAGTTGGCGCACTGATTTATAAGAGCTTGAACAATGTATGTGGGGCTATTACTGACTCGCATGCACTGTAAGTTGACCTTAAGCAAATTTTTAAAAATCGTTTTAAAAAAAAATCTTAAAGATCCCAAGCTGGAATCTTCATTTTTGATTTAAGGTAAACCATCTTTGCAACTGGAGATCATTTCCAAGGTGTTTTAAAGATGGCGCACAGATGTACGGAGGTGCAAAAATGGCTCAAAATAGTAACATTTGACCTTTGACCTTGATTATCTCCATGCGCCAACGAGATCCCAACAATGTTTCCTTTTGAATTTGTTAAAGACTCCGAGTTCTTTCATATGCACTTGTTTATTGAATGGGATCTTGTTGGCGCATCGAATTATAAGGTCTTGAAACTGCATAAGAGCGCTGTTCGTCAAGGGTTCAAGGTCAGCGTAATATGACACGCCAACAAGATCCCAACGATTTTGTTTCACTTTTGTTATGTACCTAACTGGAGGTTTCAAAATATGTTTTCCATTCTTTGGGATGTACTTAGCGCGCATAGATATACTTATGGGGAACGTAGTAATCGTTTTACTGGGTTTTTTCCCTGAAATTTCAGTGATTTTTAACGACCGAACCAAATATGTTAGGAATTTTAAAATTTGGCTATGGTATAATGGTATGGTAATGTATCACTGATTTTTTTATAAAGTTGATCTGAGGACCCATGAATCACAACACACCCCAAAATGGTACACTCTTACAGGCACAGACTGTTAATACCTGTTCTGAGAGTGCAGCGAGCACTATTTTGTTCATTTTACCGCACCGTATTTTGGTGCTGTAAGCTCGACCATTAACAGACCGTTTGCTTCGAGATCAGCTTGAGTGTAAACACCGATGTATTCACATTAAACACTTCCCTGCATCGATACAATACCAGGTTATTTGGTAGTTGGTCCTAGGAACAGTGGACAATAGGCGCTACAGCCTGTTTTGAGAAAATTAGTGCTTCACAATGTTGTCATGCCACTTTTTCTTCAGTGCATCTATGGATGCTTTGTTATCTGGGCATTCTTCCATCGCTTTAAAAAGTTTACCTCTGGTAGCTCCATCAGACTCTCTCCCCCGCCAAAGATTGAGAACTTTCCGTTCCTTTTCCTTGGGAGTGTTACCGCCTAGCTTGATATTGTCGATGTCATTTTGTGTCAGACCTAGACGTATGTAAACATCATCGAGATTGGCGTAGTTAAATATGTCCAAGATATCTACCACATCAGTGTCTGTCACCGGCACATCATCGTCTGAAACCACTGTTTGAATTATAAGACAAGAAATTAAGAAAACATATATCTGTATTTAGGTAACACTGGAAAACCAGTATGTAAATCCAATCGTGACTTTTACGTGAGACTTTAACGATTTGCTGGAAAACTAGCTGCTATCCATAAATTCACCGACGAAAACATATTATAAATGTTATACAAGTAGTAATGGGGTATAGAGGTTCAAATAGTTTAAGGACACCTTGACTACCATATTATTTTGATGAGTCCTGACACCATTTAAATGCCCTGACGAAAAAGAAAATATGGATGCCAAATTGTTGAAACATATATTGACCACTATTCGGTTATTGTTGGTTCAATAGTTAACGCAGCGCCAAGGCTCAAGATAAACAGGGTTTTTTACCGGGAGCTACTTGTTTTCAAAAGTAGCGCTCGGGTCATGGGATTTATTGAGAACCAGGAGCTACTTTTAGTTTACCGGAAGCTAACTTTTTTATTAAATCCAGCGTGACAGCATTGTCAAATAGAAATTCGATGTCTTGGGCAAGCTTCCTGTTTAGTCAACGGGCGCTGGTTTGGACTAAATATCAGCGCTCGGTTGTTTATTTTTCAATCTGATCCTGACCTGAGGAAGGCAAAACAAGAGGGAGTTTCCCATATCAAGCCGGGAGGTTGCAAAACTGTGAACATTGTGTTCAGTGGCATGAGGATTTAAGTACTTTTTTATTCTTCTAATGTTTCTGATATAAAATGAAGAACGAACAATACACTGATAAATCGAAAATAACACTTAAATTTCGAGCCTTTGTTGCAGGTGTGATGTCCGTGTCACCTCTTGTAATTGTAATATGTTGGACATTAACTTTAGACATTTGTTGTCTAGAACCAATCAAAACAAATTCAGTCTTCTTTTCATTCAACTTGAGAAGATTCTCCTCCATCCACCTACGAATCTCATAAATGTATGACTCGATACACTCAGTGGTTTGATCAGCACACTGTTGGGTGGATTTGAAAGACAAGTAAAAGTTGTAGGACACGAATTGAACATTTTACTTGTATGCTGTACATGTAAACGTTGTTCCATGAGTGCCCGTGAGGGCACGAATGGAACATTTTACTTGTACGCCTACCCAGCCAATAGTCCCATTGTGTCAAACTTGAGTAATGAGGGCTCACCAAGTTGTTATGATTTCAATACCAACAGACTGGTGTAGAGGATCAACCATTGTGTCCTTATTTATGGTGTTTAGACTAGACTTCTAGCCATGTCAGGGTGTTGATTGATGTGTACTACTGGAATATTTGACAACATCATTATGATTGTCAGTAGTTGCCATATTTATATGTTAGATTGGGCACAATTTGGGCTACATGGACTTGACATAATTCAACAAGTTGCCACATTTATATGTTAGATTGGGCACAATTTGGGCTACATGGACTTGACATAATTTAACAAAAATGATAGGCATCATGTTCATACGTTAGATTAGGCACAATTTGGGCTACATATACTTGACATAATTTAACAAATGATAGCCCATGCAGATATTCCATGTCCTGGTTGTATAGTTAGTGTTTTTCATTGTGTTCATTGGGATACGTAAAGCTTCCTTGCTTAAAAATTTGAATCTGTTACTAGTATCCATGATTGCATGTTCGCATATGGACTGCCTTAGCTAGTTTGTGATGTGCTGGTCTTGTCCACAGTGAACAACCCCTGAAGGTAACAGTATTCACTATAAACAGTTGAACAACCTTTAGCCCACTAGATACCATTTTACTACATATGTTTCATAATTTTGTTAAGTGTAATTGAACGCTCTATAAGGCCCTCCCAAGAAGGTGACATTGTTAATAGACCCATGATAAAAACAACTATTTTGGGATGATACCTTGATTAATGAGGGCTCATGTTTCTCTTGCTTTCTGACTAGCCACTGTGGACTACCATAATAAATACACACTTAACTGGAAAATGTCATATTTAACCCTTCTTTCAGTTGGTCCATAGTCGAATCTTGACAAGGAATCATTGTTAACTACTTATTTTTTAAGTGTGTATATATTTACAAGATTTTTGGCCAGACATATCTGTCATCACTGCTTCTGACCTTGTCTGGTGGTTGATCTGGCTAAATTTGTAATTACTCTATCACTTAATTTCTCTGGTATAAATTGTATGTGGATTTTTTATTTTTGAGAAGGGTATTTAACATGTTTAAGTAGTGTCTGTTTGACATCAATTCAAGTACATGAATCGTGTACAAGATGAATATGTCCAATTTTTCCACTGTAAACAAGGTGTCTCTAGAGCTGAAATCATAACCTTGAGCGTACAGGGCTAATAGTCCCACTGTGTCAAACTTGATTAATGAGGGCTCACCTAGTTGTGATTCTAATACCAACAGACTGGTATGCTCCATAAAAACAGGCTGCATGGTATTAACTTACAAACCATAATAAATACACACTTAACTGGAAAAGTGTCATATTTAACCCTTTTTCAGTTGGTGCATAGTTGAACCTGACAAGGAGTCATTTTTAACTACCTATTTTTAAGTGTGTAGAGGAGCCTGGCCAGACATATCTGTCATCACTACTCCTGCCCCTTGTCTAGTGGTTTATCTGGCTAAGATTATAATTACCCTATCATTGAATTCCTCTGGTATAAATTGTATGAGGAGTGTTTGTTTATTGGTAGGGTATTCAACGTAGTGTCTGTTTGACAGCAACACTGGTACATGGATCGTGTACAATGAAACATGGATAATATTTCCACTGTAAACAAAGTGTATCTAGAGCTGAAATCATAAATTTGAGCGTACAAGTACAGTTGCTTGTCGTCTGCATAAACATAATAAGTTCACACTTGAAAGGTCCTGTCTATGAATCTGATGGTCATGAAATAATGCAATGACATTTTCAGCGATTTTGATAATGACTGACATTATGATTTACCTTTGGTTCATCAGAGCCTCCCCTGTATTTTAATTAGGGTTCAATAAGGTTTCGGAGTTGTTTTTCTTGAATTGACAACGGTGAGACGGGTTTATTTTGCGATAATGCTGCAATAATGCAACCATGCAATCATGCGAGAAACTTGTTTCCACTTTGAAAAAGAAAATCATATTGCATTTTGGGGGCACATCGCGCGTTTAAGATACGCGCTATCTTTTGTGCTTCAAGTAGTGCTGCAAAAATGATGTAAATAAATCCCATCAAATTAAAATTGTACATTTTTATGTCACATAAATACAGAGAGTGGTCTAACTCTCTAGAGAGTGGTCTATTGCCCCCATCACACTCTTAGAAAAAATTAAGCAATGTTGGGTAAAATACTACACTTCACGATGGTAAAAAGGGAACATGGTTGTTTGTTGGGTAAAAATGTACACAACAGTGGTTGTGTAGAGTCTTACACAACACACAGTGAACATTTTACCCATCAAATAGCTAAATTTTACCCAACAAAGTTTACACAATATCGTTGGGTAAATGTTTACCCAAAACGACCATGTTTCCTATTTTGACCCAATTGTGTGTAACACTTTACACGACCGATGTTTTACCAACACTTGTGTCATTTTGGTACACATAAATTAATTTTAAAAAATGCAGGTATATAATTTAAGCCATTTTGGGTGTATATTTGCATTCTAATCTTCGTTCGCAAATTTATTTTCCACAGAATTAAAGAATTTTTAGAAGAACTTACCTTAACTTGACCGGACCGGGGCTCTAACCCACAACCTCTGTATATATATTAAGACTGACGCCGTATCCATTGAGCTAACGAAGTACTTTAATAATGATGTGGAAGTGTTTTGTGTTAATATAAACTATTTTATATGACTAGATACGACAAGATAGAAATAAATTGCTGACATTAGTTGGTGAATGTTGAGATTGGCATGAAAAAAGCATAAATATAATGAAACTAGTAAATTATAATGCTATATTATCTTAAGGGAGACCGTTGTGTGAAGGTCAGGTTGCCTGCAACCCGTTGAAAAATCGACCTTGATAATAATGTGCTCCCGCTAGTTTACTTTACCTTGACTGGACAAAAGTTACATCGATCGGTAACGCGGCTTTCTACACAGAGAATGACAGAATATGCGAAATGTTGCCAAACTAAAATTATTTGTTCATCTTATTTTCGTAGACTTGACCGTTAAGAGCGTAATCGACTGAGCTAAAGGCCCTGTCACACCATAGCGTATGGCCTGAACGTGGCTTGAACGTATGCCGACGTATTCAAAAAATAGCTCGAAAATTGTTAGAGTCCGAGAACGTCCAAGAACGTCCAACTTCCGAACGAGTTGCGTCAACATCGGTGATGGAATGGACGTATCCATAGCGTATTAAACGCATACATAGCGTATGACTAACGTATTGATAGCGTATCACTAACTTATAACAAACTTATGACAGCGGCAGCGTATCACAGCGTATGCGATCGGCGAGCGTATGACCAACGTATTCGTAGCGTATGTCTGCCGTGCTCGACGTATCCTCAGCGTATTCTCGGCGTACAACGAACACGTGACTTATGCCGTTGCAGAAATTGAGTTTCGTACACGGCGGGACAAGTGTTGCCAGTTCAAGTAAACGCAGCCTAGATGATAACTATTAAAATAGGGTAAATCTATATGTCCAACCTATAACTTAAGACGATTAACGTACCTCTAACGTATGTCAGCGTATGTCTAACGTATGTCAGCGTTTGTAAACGTATGTCTAACATACCACGAACCTATCGGGAACTTATGCAGAAGGTAAGTTAAGCACACGTTGAGTACGTCGAGAAATTTTGAACATGCTCAATAATTTTTCGCGGGCTCGACGTGTTCCAAATTTTCACAACGTATCACAGCGTGCTCTTAACGTATACGACGTATCCCAAACTTACCCCTAACTTGTATCAGCGTACACCAACGTACGCCAACGTATGCCAACGTATTTTTCGATATTTCGCATACGTTGTTATACGTTCAGGCGATACGCCATGGTGTGACAGGGCTACCGTACAGCTAGCGCGCATTCGGCGTTTTGGGAACTTATGGAGGGTTTGAGTATATAAATGGGTCCCTTGAGTATCTCATCCTCACTTCTTCATGGTCTGTCGTGCTGAACACATCAACCCATCATCATACGCAACGCTACGTTAAGTATACGTTAAGCATACGTTAGTCATACGCTAGTATGTTATAAGTTAGTGATACGCTATCAATACGTTAGTCATACGCTATGTATACGTTCAATACGCTATGGATACGCTATGGATACGTGACAGGGCCTTACACGATCGCCCGGCATAAGGTGAATACGTGAGAATACGTCGAAACTCGTTGGAAATACGTCAGGCATACGTTAGACATACGGCACATATACGTTATCAACTCGTTATCACTACGTTGGCTGTACGTTTCCCCCAGCCTACGTTCATCAACGTATACCAACTTACGAGTAACGTACGAGTAACGTACCACTAACGTATGTCAGCGTATGTCAACGTATATTTAACGTACCACAAACTTACCGGGAACTTATGCAGAACGTATTAAGCACACGTTGAGTACGTCGAGAAATTTTGAGCATGCTCAATATTTTTTCGTGGTCCAAATTGTCACAGCGTATCACAGCGTGCTCTTAACGTAAACGACGTATCCCCAATGTACCCCTAACATCAGCGTACACCAACGTACACCAACGTATTTTTCGATATTTCGCATACGTTGGCATACGTTGAGGCGATACGTTATGGTGTGACAGGGCCTTAACGAAGTAGTTGATGATGTGGAAGTGTTTTGCCCAACAAGGTTTAAAACACAATATCGTTTGGTAAATGTTTACCCCAAAACGACCATGTTCCCTATTCTGACCCAATTATGTGTAGCACTTTACACAACCGGGGTTGTGAAGAGGTTTTACCCAACACTTGCGTCATTTTGGTACACATAAATTGGGTAAATTTCCTTTACCCGATAAAGCTGTGTAGGCAATTTGTTGTGTAACACTTTACCCTTCATTGTGCACATTCTTTGCACATTTAAGCTATGGCGGGTGACAACGGTCAAAGCTTTCTAGCAGGTACAGGACTTGAGGACCTTATCCACGTGATATGATTTATGCATTAATTTATAGTCCTGTAGAATAAAACAATAGTCTTATGGGAGTTAAGTAGTGATAGATCTGGTCTGAGATCTAGGCCATTTCCTATACCTATTGCGTACAGTATATAATAATCTTATAATCTAATTACTTCACTCCTAAAAGAATATAAATTGTCTTAAAAATAACTATAACATATACATATCACAATTTCCAAATCCGGGATTAAGTCTTCAAGGCCTGCCTCCAGCAAGAAAGCTTTGACCGTTGTCACCCGCCATTATAGCTTAAAGGCATATTATGTGATCTTTTCCAGAGAGCGCCCTCTATTCATTATTTTTTTTAGAAAGTAGATTTTCTTGCAGATTTACATTTCTGATCATAAATCATACATACATTCCAAGTTACAGAGCGATACGATTCCTAATTACCTCAAAATCATGGTTTTAGAGTGAATTTAGAGTGAAAATAATAAACTGTCGGATTATCTAAGCGTGCAATGCCCCGGATCAATGCTGGTTAAACTACTTACCATCACTTTTGCCTTTTGCCAAAAGTCATGCCAAAATTCTTGATATAGTCTATCACATGACCAAGATACCCAGATACTCTCAATATTATAGGTATCCCATAAATGAGATATGAAATAACTACCCAGAAGTAGGTGTCTTTGATCAGGTAGGCCCTATACCCCAAAGACAGTATCACATAGGTGCTCTTAATCTTATCATTCCATATCCCATAATTCAGGTACCCCGTGTGCCCTTAATTATAATCCATTACCCCCAAGTGCACATACACGTACTACGAGGGGCATTCAATAAATACCTGCAACCATTGAAAATCTCTGAACCGTGACATGTGTCAATAAAATAAACTTATGATACTTAAACTGTTAGCCTTACCTCTTTCTCACGGAAAAATTCAAACATGTGGGTCAATTTTATCATGTAATTTCAGTACTATAAACATCATGGTCTCTGGGCACTGAAAACTGACAAGAATCAGCATTATAAATCAAGCGCCAATGTTAACACTGTTAACGCATATAAACACTACACCCTGTGTTTAATTCCAACGGATTTTTTTCCTGCGCATTTTGACATTTTGACACCTCATTTGTCACAATAGCACCAATATTGATGAAGCAGTGGTCATTTGAATAAAAAATGATGCAGTTTCCAATGTTGCACTTAATGCATGCCATAAACTTGTCTTTCAAATTTCCCGCCATTGTAACATTTCGTCGCTGTTCTGACATACCGGCACATCACAACAGAATTAAGTAAAGTGATGTGCCGGTATGTCAGAACAGCGACGATTTAATTCCCTATAACCAGTGCCCTGAGATCACGGTATTCACAGTGCTGAAATGTAATGATATAAATTACCTAGTACGTGTTCGAGATTTTCTGTGAGAAAAGAGTAAGACTTATAGTTTATTTTACTGACACTAGTCACGGTTCAGAGATTTTCAATGGTTGCAGGTATTTATTGAATGCCCCTCGTATATCCAGGTAATCCAGTGATTTGAGTTGTATAGTATGGGTCTTAGAGACGGCGGCGGCAGCGGGATGATCTCATAGATTTCACGACAGATAGATTTTAGGTCCATCACAGTACAATAATAGAATAAATTGATCGGGGGAAAATCAGGATTTCCGAACCCTTCTATAGGGAGAGGTAACAGTCAGTACGCAGGTATCGTTTTTAATGAGTGACCTCGCCGATTTCTAACCCACGCAAAGATCGATTTCAGGATGTCAACCTTGCGCTAAAACATTAAGGGAAGTTTGTTTTCCCTGAATTAATTGAGGTAGGGTTAGCTGGCAGCCATGATGGCGAAGTAGGTGGATTGTTCGTAATTTTCTCTATAATATGATGCCAAATCTGACACAATTGGTCCACAAACAGTGATTTTATCGCTAATTTTAGAATTTAACAACTTTCGTGACTTTGCTTCTTGTATCTATTCACTTGACCGGACTAAAATGCGTACGATATTTTAAGAGCAATTTCCGTACCAACGGAATCTTAAGCTTTAATTTCATATCAAAAACATTGATGCCCGACTTCTTTTTTGATAAGAAAAACCGAGTTTGATTTTCACCGATTTTCGGTCAGAAAACGAAACTTTACGATCCCCCGTTAGGCCTCGCCAACTTGATTTTTAGCCTCCCGTAACACGCCCGCGTTTCATTTTCATGCCCGCGTTTGAATTCATTATTGACATTTTGGAAAAAAATACCGTTTTTCCAATGAAAACCTCCGAATTCATGCATTTTGTGGGATGAAATAGTGAAATGTTTATTCATTTTGACCAGAATAGCCTTTCTGTAAAAAAATAATATGACATTGTATAGCGCAGAAGGATCGATTTCGAACCCCGGACCTCTCGCTCCCAGAGCGAGCTCTCTACCATCTGAGCTATCTAGCAAATCTGAATATAATCGTGAGATTTAAACACTTGATCAACAACCCGTCGACGCTACAAAATGAATTTAGATCGAGACAAGATTCGAGGAGCTATTTTATAAGCATTCACTTGACCGGACTAAATAATTTTATAAAATTGTAAGCATGTTTCTAGTTACAAAAGACTATGAATATTATGATACGATGGATAAAATTGATGCCTAATTCTTCAGAAGCGACTTTTTTACCATGAATTTGGCTTTAGTTTCTTCAAGTTTTTCTTGAATTCGGTTTCGTCGGATTGCAATAATTTGCACCGAAAATACAACATGTCATGAAGTTCACAGAAAATATTAGATAATATTGCATAATATGCCTTTTTACTATACAATTTCATGGCCAATGTGTTTGAAACGTGTGATTATAATCATGAAAAGAGCTCATTTACATCGTGCTATTACGAGGTCAACTATGACTGCGAAGCGGTTTCGCTACGGGTGAGTACTTCCGGGTCGCTTTGCTGGGTTAGAAAATGAACGACTTTTCGCGTGCTTGCGAATTGACTGGGTAATGCAGAATAGAAATTGTCTGGATTTCCGGGGACATTCAAACCGGATAAAGAAAATGTCTGGATTTCTGTACCTCTAGCTATAGGGAGAGTTTATGAAGGATAGATATTGTATAGATTTCCAGTGATCACTGGAACAGAAAAAGTCTGGATTTCCGATGATCATTCGAACCTAAAAGGTGCGGAAATCCGAACCCTTCAATAGGGGGTGTGCACATATTATCTGGAATAGCCCATTGCTAAACACTCATTATTTGAATGTATTAGTTATCACAACACTAGTTTCAATTCCACAACTTGTTCTCCCCACTCTGATATCTAAACCCCAGTAATGGGGGGCGCTGATACGAGAGCAGGATTGTTACTTTTGAACCTTGGGCCATTCTGCGACAATGTACAATAAAAGGGGTCTTTGAGTAAGAGAATCACGTTGTCACAAAAAGGGGTCTTTGGATGACTAATTTGCAAAATTTCCTATAAGTATGGAATGTTTTAGCGTTAATTCTCTTATAAATTTCCAAAGAAATAATAGAGGTCTTTGGTATAAGCAAAAGGTCTTTACTGACCTGGTTATATTTTCAACAAAAGTCTTTTAGTGATATTTTTCAATAGTATGGACCCTTGGGCATCTTGATAGTGACAGCGAAACTGACATGGGACCATTTTGTGCGTAGTATTTCTCACAATACGGGAATGTTCCCCTGGCTTCAAACATGATTCATGTAATTTTAAGTGTTTCTTTTCATTCAAAAGACAAATTTCACGGGTATTGCTCGGTTTTGTTTCTCTTTGTTTGTGACACGTTGAAAAGAAAAGTGCCATATAAATACCTGTCTTGTTCCTGCTTTCCTCAACACTGTCGGATAAAACAGGTGCACTAACAAAATTACGCTGTTGACTTGCAGAGGCCTATATATTTAAAAAAACGGAAACAAATTTCAAGATAAGACTATTCAGCATGTTCACCCCGACTCACACTGTATTTGAAGAGCTATGTTCCAAAAGGGATCAACTCCATAATATAAGTGAAATAGGAGTTAAGCAACGTTTTTTGAATTAAGTATGTTGCACTTCTTTGATTATGCTAATTTTCTGCCATATGAAAGATACCATACGTGTACAGCTTAAAAACATGTTTATTTCATTTTTTGATTTTCACTGTATTTCCTATGTCATTCTTTATTTTCAGAAACTAGTGGAGTTAGCGCCTTTTGGAACAAAGATGTTTCGACCAATTTTCAAAAACACGTTACTAAACAATCGTTATTTTCAATTAGGCCAAAAAAAATTTGTTATGTTGTCCTCCACAGCTTTCAGAGAGGAGGGGCGGGCGGGCGGATTTTTTTTTATTTTTTTTTTAAATTTTCTTTTACCAGCAGAAGCTCAAAGTTCGGCCAACAAGAAGTTAAAATCACTCTAAGAGCCGCACATATATGTTATAAACACATAATTTAATATTAATGCCATTTAAACAGTTTTTTTAAAAAAATCTGAAAAAAGAAGAAGACAAAATCTGATTTTTTAAAAAAGAAATACGATTTTTAAAATTAAAAAAATCTGAAGAAAAAAAAAATAATCGGAGCGGCCCTAAAATGACGAGCGGGCGGTCGAGGACAACATAACAACAACAACAATTTGGCCTTAAGGTACACCTTAAAGACATTATCAAATCACATAGAAAACAAAAAAAAATGCATTCAAATACCTCTTCAACTTTTTAAATTATGAAATTTTGTTTTTTCTTGAAAAAACTGAAAATGTGGACAATTTGGCACATTTTTGGAAATAACAACACTTCTGTTTGTGAGCAATTTAAAAAAAATTATCCCATACATTTTCTTCATTGCATAACATAAAGGACATTCATATCAATGTTTTACCATGATAACCATATTTCTACCATTTTGGCTTACAAAATAGTGAATTATATTCAAATTTCCGGAAAATTTCCATAACGTTTGACCCGAACATGCTGAACAAAGTTTAAAAGATGTATTTCGTAACTCTCTTTCATGTTCTGCACCTAACTCAATTTCGACAAAAAGTGGAGTTGATCCCTTTTGGAATAGAGCTCTTCATTTATAGACAATAAAACACTCACTTCCACCTCTTAGTCAGGTAGGTTGAGCTGTTCTTCCCGGTCAAAGCCGTCACAGTGCTCCCCCGCCCCCCCCCCCCCCCCCCCCCAACCCCCAACCCCCAACCCACCCACCCCCGAGATACGCTCTTGGAATTGACTAATGTAGATTCGGACTCCCAAGCGCTGAATCAATGACGTAATCAATAATTACCCGTTTGAGCTGACGTGCAGAAAGTTTTTCTTGTAAATTAGCCTGCTGGGCAAGTTTCTGATTATTGGATTTCTTTATCAAGCGTAGCTGGTCTTCCTTATGCATATCGATTTGGACTTGCGCATCAGCTCTTACGGCGTCAAGATCTTGAATTACGGAGCTTGAATATTCGAGTGCTTCGTTCACTGTCCCTTTATTATAAAGATAAAAGATCGTACTCAGTTTAATGTTAGGTTCTCCCAATTGTACCTAGCAATTTCAATCATGTTATTTTATGCATTGTAATGAACGATTCAACGAAATGCTTTCTATCTAGCAATTGCTACTTACAAATAATTTTGGAAATGAGAATGTCGACATGCGTTGAAATTGCTTCATGTGAGATTCAGCGCTAATAATATATTGGACTCTTAGTCAGAATTAGTGGTCAGAATAAAAAGCAGCATCTATCTCCTATTATGTATGATGTTCATGTTTTGCATTACATTGCAAAAACTAAAATAAATGATTAGTCCTATCCAAAACGAATCGCCATGACAATTTTACGAGTAATTCAAACGTGCCCCATTCAGAAGACAGAACTTATAATTATCATTCAGTTCTTATATTGAGATTTCCTGTAAACATTGTAAAGCACCTACTTGGAATTTCTTGGGGCATATCCTCGCACACATCCGTGATCTGATCGGTTGTCTTATGAATTTCTCTGATTTCTTCAAGAATCTGTTCTCCTTGTTTATCGATTTTGGTTTTCATCTGCTGAGAATTATCTTCAAATATTTGCAATATTTCTTGTGTCATTTCTCTGATCTCTTCAACAATCACTTCTCCTGGTTTATCGATTTTGGTTTTCGTCTGCTGGGAACGTTCTTCAACGGTAAATGGCGATGTTTCTTGTGGCATATCTTTGACTGCACGCTTCATTTCTCTGATGGCTCCGATCTTTTCTCCTTGTTCATCTAATTTGGCTCTCACTAACTTGGAATTTTCCTCAATTAGAATAGCCGATTGTTTTTGCTCTTCCTGCAAGTTTCTGAGCATCGTCTTTCGCTCCTCCTGTAAGTTTCTGAGCGTCATTGTTTGCTCTATCAACTTTTTTGAAAGCATCTTGAATGGTATCATCATCTGGAATAGCATGAAGGTTAAAACCATTTGAGAACCACATAGATCTAATTGGCATTTAACTAATCTACTCGTATGTCAGGACTATAATTACTTAGTCAGATTAATGCTATGGACAGAATTCCACCGGGGTGCGCGTACGTATGCGTGTGTACCAGAAGCGTTCAAAACTGAGCTCCCATTGAAACGCGTGTCATAAATCAGGTGCTAAATCGCTTCTCCTGGCTCTGCCTCGATATTTGGGATATTCATTCTTTTTGTAGAATTTTCCTCTTGTTGTTCTCTTCAACACATCTTTTATTTCATATACAATTTAGCAGCTTTAAGTACAGATTATTCATTAAACATTAGCCTATATCAGGTCAAAATGATTACTGGTAGATAGTACAATGTTCAAAGATACGAATTGCAACAACAACAACAACAAATATTAGATTTTGCCCAAAAACGGTATTTTTATGCTAAATTGTCACCCCTCTTTATTGGAAACCTTACTATCTAAGTACTTTAATAATTCAGCCTAGATGCAGAGCTGTAACAAAACATGCCGTCATACATTTTTTTAAACACATTTATTGCCTTTGGGTGGTCTACTGAATAGCGGATTGTTCGATTAATCACGGGGATGTACATAACTGATCAAAAAGACAATATTGTTGTGATTTTTTAAGCAAATTACGTTTTTTTTCTTCAAAAACAACAACTACATTGTACTATACGTTAATGGGGGAGATTATGACTTTGATCAGTTGATTTTAATATCGGGTTCTGTGAAAAATTGAAAGCATTTGATATAACTTCAGTCCGGGAATTTCCTTCGGGGATACGCCCTTAGGAAAATCCTCGATACCAAAGTGATGATCTTCCCTCTTCTATCCCTTTACTCTCTACCAATACGCTAGATCTGAAATAGATCAGTCTGTCACAGGACTACCCCCAATCCGGTGTCCGTCCATGGAGCAAGCTTGCCAGTATCTACCCGGGTGTCTACCATCTACCTCAGGCCCAATGCATACTCATAATGCAATAATACAATGTCTTGGACAAACTATATGTCTCGCATTCACAGCTTCTCTTTGTCGACTTCAATACTCTTAATATTCTCGATATCAACAAACTTCAAACTGCCTAATTTATATTCCGTTTCAACAACTCGTTCTGCCTTTGGTTAAATTCTGGATTTTTCAGGAAAGGGGACTACTCCTGTTACATCTCTCTGCATATAGTCATTTGATCATTTCTAACATGTCTAATAAGCTCATGGGATCACTATGACCATGATGACGGGGTGTTTACATAATCACCAACATTTTGAAATCAATCCCTTAATAAATAAGTTTTGCCCTCTGTACAAAAACATCACTTAAATCATAATTGTTGTGGGTTGTTTTTTTTTCTTCAGATTTTTGTATCCCTGCATATTAGTACCATACACAAGCCTTAGTTATTAATGATGATTTTGAACTCCTTGAAGTTACCCTGGGTAAATTCAAATTTAATCAGCGCCTAGATGATTTTGTCAACAATTGCATATTGTTTCATTCATAATACAGGATGACTAAATCAGTTATTTTTATTGTTCAATACTGACATGACGTGAGCTTTACATATATGGTCCTCAAATGTCAATTATATTATTCAGCCCGTTTAATATTTAATATAAAATGATATTGCGATCAATCAAAATTAAACAATTAACCGTAAACTGATTTAAGAACATTTAAGGCAAAATTTTAAAAAAATCTCCATACCGTTTATTTTTCAACAAACGTATGTCCATTATCTTTTGAGACACCTTTTTCCTTCATCGAACCATTTTATGTCTTTATCAGGTTGAGTTTAAATTTAGGATGAGAAAATAAGCCCATACTTTAGGCTGTCATAATAACCAGGAAAGGTTTTATATCTCCATAATGCTTGATAATGTTGGACAAGGCAAACACATCAACCCTTTAAAATACCCTCCCTTTGCAATGAACATCATTTCAAATTAAACAGCTTCACTTACCCAGTTATATAAAGCAAGAATGTGATATGCTCAACAAGCATTTTATAATATCTTCACCCCACATGATCTTTCACCTCTATTTGCTTCTCCCTCCCATGCAGCTGATTAATTTAGGTCTCCACTGATTTTTTACGGCTGTTACTTAGACCCTAAGATCATTACCAGGAAGGTCTGTTTACAACATTTCAACCACATATGTAAAATATTTCATATTTCTATAAATTTTAATAAAATAGACGTCAGACAGAAATAATATTGTTTCTTTTCTTAGCCAAAACCATGTTTTGGATACATTGATTTGATTCATTTGTATAACTAATTGATGGATACAATTCGTGGGTTGAGCGCCAAAAGGCCTTGACTCAAAAGGCTATTTCGAGATAATTGATTTGGGGCTATGTGGAATTGGCCATCATCTTCAATTGAGAGCGTTTAAAATGCGTGTAGGTCTTTATCCCGCAAGCACAGCATCATCATCATCATCCTTCGGCTGCGGAGCAGGCGACCACAAGTTTCTTCCATGCACGACGGTCTTGAGCAAGAGTGACAATCTATCGATCTTCAATCATGCCTTCATTGTCCCCTAGTAAGTGTTGTATATGTCAGATATGTTGTGCAAGGACGACCAGGTCTCCTTCGGCCATGTGTTGGTGCGTAGGTGGCATACTTTTTAACTGGCTCTTGATCAGGGTGACGGAGTATATGGCGAAGAAATCTCAGCTGGCGGCGCTTTACATGGTGGATAAGAGGCTCTGTCTTGGTCATGTCATAAATTGTGGTATATGGGACATGATCCATGCGCTTGATGTTTAGCATTATCCTGTAGCAAGAGGTAGCGAAGGCATTTATTTTGCATTCCATATCTTGGGATATCACCCAGGATTCACATCCATACAGTAAGATGGTCACACAGGTGGTATTGAATAATTTCATCTTTGTTGTGATACCTATTTGAGGGCTCCTCCAGAGGCGTTCTAACTTCCAAAATACGCACCATGCCAATGCCTTGCGTCTTTTAAGATCACTTGCACCCGATGCCATCATAGAGCCAAGATACCTGAAATCAGTCACATGGCTGATGGTATCCCCATAGATCTGAAGCGTCGGGTGAGGATTGCAGTTGGCAGTAGTCATGTACTCTGTTTTAGATACGCTAATGTAGAGGACGAGGTCTTTTGCTGCTGCAGCAGTTTTTGTCAGCTGCGTCTGGGCTCGTGGAATGGTTGTCTCGAGTATTAGGCAATGTCATCAGCAAAGTCTAAGTCGTTGAGAACAATGGCAAGATGACGCCTCGAACGACGTGGATGTGTCACAACTCCTGAGTCAAGATCAGATGTGGCCTTCGTCAATAGGTAGTCTACCAATTGAGCATTAATTGTTAGAAAATTAATTATCGAGCCGAAATTACGTAATTATATAGAACAAAACAAACATCATACTAGTCACAAAAACGAATAAAAACTGGCATCACTCAACATGCAATTTTAAAAATTCGCGGCGATCGAAAGTCCCGGTGTCGATGACGTCATGGGTATTGGTACTCAACTTTGCGCATGTGCATTGTTTAACTATGACTTCATCGACACCGGGACTTTCGATCGCCGCGAATTTTAAAGAGTGTATGTTGAGAGATTGCGGTTTTTATTTGTTTTCAATAGTGTCATAAGTGTGGTGTTTTGTTCTATATAATTACAACAGTTGGGCTCGATAATCATGTTTCTAGCATATAATGCACAACTGTGTGCCTGCGGGACACCTCCTTTATCCGTGGGTTATATGGATTATTTTGGTACCCAAATCTCATTTTGCCCAAAAGTTGAGTAACGGCCTTCTGGCGCTCAACCCCCGACATGTAGAAACTAAATGAATACATAGGTCTGCTACAGATCTTCAGTCAATTATTAATTTTTGGGTTCAAGGATTCCGTGGATGTATAGGTTTTGGAAACAAACAGACCCTTTTCCTACAAATAGGGCTTTTTGTGTTTTTCTGTTGTTGTTGTCATTGTTGTAATGTTACGAGTTTTGTATGTTAGGTAATAAAGGCGGATGCTATAGAAGAAAAGAAATATCAATTTTATCCTAAAGGATACATTAATGTATTGTTTAAAATATTCATCTAATATTCAAATATTTTGTGGTTTGTCATGGATAATATGGATGAAAATATGTTTTCTACTGAAATTGAAATTATCAACTTGTAACTGAGACAAATATACCCGAATCGTCTCAGCGTGATATAGCTATATATAATATTGATTTGTTATTGATTATGCTCAATTCTTATATAGTGGGTGTAGTTTGAGATGTCAGCAGGCAATTTGATTGGTTTTTGGATGATTTTCAGCCGACACGCCCATACATTATGAGACATTCTTATATAGTGGGTGTGGTTTGAGATGTCAGCAGGCAATTTGATTGGTTTTTGGCCGATTTTCAGCCGACACGCCCATACATTATGAGACAATGGTGCATAGTTTGGGGTGGGGTTTAATTCATTCGAAAAATAATACCTTCAGCCCGTCTGATCAACGCGTCATCGCGTTAGCGTGCCCTACACAAAGTCGCCGCCGTATGCGTTGTGGGTATAACGCAGCGATGGCAGATGCGTGTTTGCTAAAGAACGTGATTAATTTGAAGCAGGAAGTTGGAAAACAGCTCGCTGGATTCGCCGATTTTATAAAGGGGAAATTTGTTGTTGTTTGTTTAAAATAAATCTAACGAACTGCGTTATTTTATGATAAAAGATCAAAATAACCAATAAACTAAATAAGAATGAGAATAAAACATAGTTCTATAGCTGTTTTGCTATAGACGATGGTCTTATAATGTATAGGCTGTACCAGAGTCGTGTATGGTCGCCGCAGTATAGCAAAACAGCTAAGAACTATGTTTTATTCTCTAAATGGTGCATAGTTTGGGGCGGGGTTTAATTCATTCGAAAAATAATACCTTCAGCGCGTATGATCAACGCGTCATCGCGTTAGCGTGCCCTACACAAAGTCGCCGCCGTATGCGTTGTTGGTATAACGCAGCGATGACAGGTGCGCGTGTGCTAAAGCGCCATTAATTTGAAGCAGGATGTTGGAAAGCAGCTCGCTGGATTCGCCGATTTTATAAAGGGGGAAATTTGTTGTTGTTTGTTTAAAATAAATCTAACAAACTGCGTTATTTTATGATAAAAGATCAAAATAAACAATAAACTAAATAAGAATGAGAATAGACGACTCCAAATATGGTACAGCCTATACATTATAAGACCATCGTCTATAGCAAAACAGCTAAGAACTATGTTTTATTCTCTAATTACACACTGAATGAGAATTGTAATAAGAGAGTTCTCTGAGCTTTAAAATGGCCAAAAGCTAAATTTAACATGTCTCAGTAGATTTGCCATATTTTAATTGTCAACTCCATATAGGGCTGACTTCAAATGTTATTGAAGTTGGTATGGTTCACTCAACCCTTAAATACTGACACCTGTATAAAACTAGGGACCACACAATCATCAAGACAATAACATTATTTACATTACACATTTAAATTTATTTGTCACTCGTTTTTGGTGCAATAAATGACAAAAAGCACACTTTTTATGATACATTCAACAAAAAAATGATTTGATACAAACTTTCAAAACAGTATTTTATATTATGAATATACGAGGGTCATTCAATAAGTTCTACCTTCTACCTCATAACTTTATTATTATATTAGCCAGTCTTATCAAATATCACACGATTGTAGCTTGGAACCTCAGCTACAAATTCAATGTAATTTGATCTGAGTACTGGTTGTACTTTTCCGGACATGCAGCGAGAACCAAACCTCGATTTAGTGTGACGGACACGGATGAAAAACAGCAACATATCGCCGAAGTGCTTTTCAATTGGCCTATTGAAAGTGACAAAACATACCTATCGGTCAATTATAACCGTTCTAAATGTCAGATATCTCTTTAACAGACTGTAAACAATAAAGTTAACTGATTGGTATGGAAAAGATATGCCCTCTGATAAGCCAGATCCAGGTCAGGACAACCCTTCGGTTTACCCCTCCCTAGAGAACCCTGTAGAAGTCATATTTGACTTTCATGATAACTAAGCGATCTTCAATATATCGAACTAAATGGAGGGATTTAAAGTCTGTCAAAGCGATAATTTTTTTGCTTAAGTTGTAACAACGAAAATTTGACTGATAGCAGTATTCTGGTATGCCAAAGGCATAGCAATACATTTGAGTTGATAGTACACTATTTGAAAGCCTACAAGAGTTAATATTGTTTACAACCTATACATGATAATACTGTAATATATTCAGGTATCATTCATTCATTTCCATTTTCAGTATTTAAATCATGCTGTTATATCTAACCATACAATGCGAAAAAAAC
Source organism: Ophiura sarsii (assembly GCA_035610835.1). NCBI lineage: Eukaryota > Metazoa > Echinodermata > Ophiuroidea > Amphilepidida > Ophiuridae > Ophiura > Ophiura sarsii. Next base: position 31,301 of record JAYJML010000199.1, read on the forward strand.
ACCCGAAAACATGTGTATATTTTTAAGGTAATTTTCTGTGTCCGTTGTCCAAAATCTCTCTCTGGCTTTGACCGCATCATAACAAAAATAAAACAGATATCAATTATCATTTACTACATATTTGTAGCTATGATTCAGAGCTGTAACCGTGACAAATGTCATGAGGTTGACATTAATATTAGCGATGTTATGAGGGAGGAGGTAGAACTTATTGAATGACCCTCGTAGATCAACATATTATTTTATAACATTTGATATGGAAAGTTAAACTTGGGTTCAGCAGGTGATTGGAGAATAATATGATATGCTGAAGCTAGTGTGTATAAAACAGCTAGATGAATGAATATAACTAAAGACATGGTATAACCAAAACTGTGGGATGCTGATAATAAGCGTAGCATGAGAATTTTAAATTAGGAATACCTAAAGTAGATGCAAATTAACACCAATCGCTACACTGAAAATACCAAAGAGGTTATGTATCAACGACAAATCATTTCGTTATCGTTCATAAAATTAACTTAACAAAAACAATAAATATCATTTAGATTTTGATTTTGCAAATATTAATCATTTCTAAAATTTCAAATAAGGAGGTTTACTTTTCTTCCTTCTTGAAACAAATTCAAATATCAACAAAATTAATCTAAAGTACGCTCAGATAAAGTGTCAAATAATCTATATTACAATTCACGTAAAGCCATCGTAATAGTCAACCAAGCCACAGTCAGTCGTTAGCGCTATGCATGAATGCTGCAGCCTTATATATGTTGATACAAGAATGTGGGAGAGGCTGTGAACAACTCTTCCACAGCTCAATCAATTATAAAGACGTAACGCAGCCGCATGTGAATGGAGCAACGCTAAGTAAGATATTACTACGCGCGTACATAAGGTATTTATTTATTTGTTGCCACTGAGATGTATGTCTGTTCAGTTGGCGTAGCGGTAATATAGATGACGTTGTTTATGAATTAAATCACAGATGCTTGTTTCCACCATTAAATTTAATTTATACTACATGTATACAAATGCTCTTTTTACCTCTGAAAAAAAAACACATTTTGAATTAAGTGCAATTTAATATTAGGGATTAGGGAGCGATGACTATTTACGCCAGGGGCCCGGTTGGATCACGATCCAGGACACGCTTCGCAGGTTTTCTCCGGGTACTCCGGTTTCCTCCTGCTTTCAAAATCTGTGATCAGTTGTTTCGGTTATCAAAAACTTCCTTGACCCAAAGGTATTTGGGGAGCTGCATTGAAAAATGGTGGATGTTACAATCTAACTGCGGATAGGTTTGCGCTAGAAATTGGCAGCACCCTAGTTGATGCGACATGATTCTGATGATTCACCAGCAGCAAAATCACAGCGCTTTGAGCCATTTGGAAAAGGCGCTATATAAATACTGATTATTATTATTATTATTATTATTATTATTATTGGAGGAAATCAGGGGGTGTGGAGGAACTCAGGGGGGGGGGGGGGGGGGGGGGGGTGGAGGAACTCGGGGGGGGGGGGGGCACGATATTTGATTTGGTCAAAAGTACAAATATGAAAATGTTAATTTATACTATACATGTTACAGGTAGATGTTCCAATTTTCAACTTGAAGTTTTCTATTCTACATGAAAGGTCATCCTTAAAAGAGTTGTATTCCAAAGTTTAAGTTGTATAACTCTAATGGTTCTTATTTTAAACGCACAGGATTCCGCTAAATATGCCCATTGAGTTGTACACAAACTTATTGGTGGTTAACCACCTTTCGCGGTAATTCGATGTTATTTTACCGATTTTGTCGTAATCATATTGATTTGGACCCTCAAATTTCAGTATGTTAATCAGAAAAATATGATCTTTCATATGATATGAAAATCTCCATATGTTTGAGAAAAATCTGTTATGAAAATGTGATCGGGTCATATAACCTTTAATATATACTATACATGTTAATTTATACTATATGTACATGTTAATTTATACTATAAGGCTTACAAATGTGTGTTTTTTTCTGACAAGACCGTGGCAGCAGCCACGGTCTTGTACAAAATGCACACCAACCACTGCCCACAAGACTTAGCAGCATTGCTTCCCACACCATGCGGCCGAGTGCACCAATGACGGGTAGCTGAAGAATAGCGCTACCTCGCTAGTAACTGAGACGTAACCCAAAATTTTGAGAGCGCCAATGCGGGGTAAGCTACTAGGCTAGTAACTGGCGGGTTATTTACGCTAAATGTTATACCTGACCGGACCCAAGAGTAAGTTGGGGCATAACGTTTTATGCCACAAGTTAGTCGATTCTAGCAGTATAGCGTACATTTATTGTGAACATTGAAGGGGATGATTCGCTGATGCTGAAGAACCAATTGCACTTGCATGCCCAGGGGGTGTCTATTTGCAGTGGAATGTGACCCCTCATAAGCTGGAAGATTTTTATATTTTTGAAAATCCATTCATGCAATTTGGTGATTTTTTTAGTCAAAATTTAGATCAATTCCTTTTGCCCATTCAAACACTAATCGCACCGACTTTGGGTCATATTTTGACCAAAATGTACTAATTGTCCAAGGGTCTTAAATAATGACTAAATACATAAACTTATTATTGTTTTTATTAATTAAAAACTGATAAACCAAGTTTCAACATTATTGTGAGTGGAAGGGTAGAAAAAGAAAAAAAAGGATATCGTGATAAGTTACCCGTCATTGGTGCACTCGGCCGAAATGTTCATCGTCGTGCTACGCGTTCAAGTGTTGCAATGCCAGATCATGCCCTTTCATTGCCGCCTGCCAGAACTTGCTGCTTAGACAGAAGTTTCATCCATATCTTCCAGACAATGTTATTGGCAACATCCATGAGGAAGGACTACAATCTTTTAAGTGTCGTGTTAACAGACACTTTCTCTCCAACTCTTCAGAGTATGTTGGCTAAGCTCTCTCGGTGTATCAATGACCTCCAGATATTATTTTTCTTCTTATTTTTGATGTTATTCGCTATGTTTGGGTGTTTATCTAATTCCTGTCCCACGCCACTTTCATTGGCTTTTTTACTCGCGGGGAAGCGCGGGTGCCCGCTAGTACAATCAATGATTGTATACAAATAAATGATTTGACTCGCGCAGAAGTATTATTAAGTGCGAACTAATTATTCTCAAACAAATTGGATCTTATAATACAACATGACAACAATAAATGATAATAGTCAGAAACATTCATCGAGAATCGCGATAAGTGTTGGACGATACGGCAATAATGAAGACCGGTTATCAGTGGCGGATACAGGATGGGGGGCTCCCGTAAAATTTTACAATATAATTAGGGACCTTTTACGATTTTGTTGGTGTCATTTTTACGTAAAATACACGCAGGACATTTTAAATACTACTTTCTACATTCAGACGTGAACATATTAAAATTGATCAAATTGTGATGTTTTGAGCACTTGAAAACAATTCTTTAAATATGTTAAATGCATTGCGATCTTACCTTTTGATTTTCATGTTTGCAGTATTTTTTAACAATATGTATACATATTTATGATTGATTATACAAAGACAATGTTATCTAGATATTCTACTCACCAATTTCTTGGCATATAAAACTTAAAAACTTGTTGACGAAGAGACGGTCACATGTATATCATCATCACCATTATATCCATTCAGCTTCCCTGTTTACCTGTTTCGCCACTTCACAATTATGACTATAATCTCTACTTGTCGAGATTCTTCGTACTTGATCAACTCGAGACTGATATAAATGTTCAACTTTTTAGGAACTGATGCTACATTTGGACAAAGATCTGTCGCTGAAATATACACGTCTGCTGTGCGTCGTAGCAATTGATGGTATGATTACATTCAAAATTCGCGCCAATCGAAAGAAAGAAATATTCTTAAAACATATTAAAGATTGCTTAACATGATTATTACTATTTCACTTACAATTCTCATATTTGTCATGGCCGCGAAAATCATGTTTCACATGGGACACTTTTTTGACACGCCCTGTAGAGTCAATTTTGTCACGATCACAAATACATTTACATTGAATTCTTGATAGTTTATACTGTAACAATTCCAAATTTACCTTAAATAAACTATAATATACTTACCGAATTCGTACTAGTCACATGATGACTGTTCATAATACTCATCAGCTGTAACTTCGTCTTTTCCTCCAGAAACATTAGCAACAATGGCATTTGATGATCAATGCGTGCGTTATATGTATCAATATTTTGTTGAAACGCTTTCGTATTAAAAAATTTCTGGACGATATTTTTGTGTTCGATTTCTCCAATGTAGATGTTTACTTCCTTCAAGATTTTTACCATTTCTGGTAGTTGTTGTGTCCAACACCGATAGCAGACCGTGAAGGGTAAATAAGAGGAAATGAAGGAATATACATTAGAGACGACAGAACATATAACCAGATACCGTATGTCTCTGGTCAAAGACTAAGACACTTTGGATGTTCAAGTAATTACCTTGATTTTTCAAAAATCGAGGTACTCTATCTGTGCCGTTTCTTTCATCTGCTGCTTCTTCTTCTTGCAATATTTCTACAAAATGCTTCTTCTCCTACAGTTTACATGCTACAATCACCAGATTTGGTCAGTAGGACCCCCTACCTGACCTACATATAGGGTCTTCACAGTTTGGGGTCAAAGGTCACACAGGGGTCACTAGGGGTCAAAAGGTGATTTTCACTTAAAACGCATTTCCAATTTAGTGAAATGACCTAGGATCGTCAAAATTGGTCCACATATTCCTTTTGACCGTACGCATCTACAAAAGAAAGGTTTTTGAAATTAAAAAATATTTGGGGTCACTAGGGGTCAAAATGTAAATTGTCACTACTTTCATTCAAAATGCTTCTGCTATATCAGGAAATGTTTGATTACTGTCAGAATTGGTCAAAAGATTCCTTAGGGTCCATATCCAAACTCTGAGTGCTTTTAAATTGTTTTTCTAGCGATTTCAAAGCGCTTTTCCAACGAAATACCGTTGGAAAAGCGCTTTTCCAACGAAATACCGTTGGAAAAGCGCTTTTAAATCGCTAGAAAAACAATTTAAAAGCACTGAGAGTTTGGATATGGACCCTTATATACATGTACATATAGGGTTTAAAGCCCTTAAAACTGTCATGTTAAATGTGCTCACTAGAGTTATTCATCTGAAAATGTACATGATATTCTTGAGAAAAGCCGTAAATAAGTCAAAAGTAGCCCAATATTGCGGCCTAACCGAGGTACTAGCAACATTTAATAAATCGCATTTGATATTTAAGTAATTAATCAACTGGCAGTTTAAGAAAGAATCATTCCAAAAGAACGAAAGCGCTCCATTTGGCCACATTCTGTTTTTACAGACACATTAAAAGTTGACATGCTACAATCACCAGACTTGGTCAGTAGGACCCCCTACCAGACCTTCATTACAGGACCTCACAGTTTAGGGTCAATGGTCACAGGGGGGTCACTAGGGGTCAAAACGTGATTTTCACTTAAAACGCATTTCCAATTTAGTGAAATGACCTAGGATCGTCAAAAATCGGTCAAAATATTCCTTATGACCGTACGCATATATAATAGTTCGGTTTTTACAATCAACAAATATTTGGGGTCACTAGGGGTCAAAATGTTGATTTTCTTACCATTTCACTTTAAATGCTTCTTGTCTCAGAGGAAATGGCTTATGAATGTCAGAATTGGTCAAAAGATTCCTTAGGACTATGCACATACAGCGATCTCAGCGATTAAAATTGACGTGTCATGCGGGGTCACTAGAGGTCATTGACCTATACAGTGGTAAAACGTAAGATATGCTCCGATTGGGACCGGGTTTATTGCATCTTGTTTGGATTGATGAGCCAAGAAAATAAGTTAATCATATTGACCAGGTCAAAGGTCAAGAAGGGGTTAATACGGGTCATTGAACTTTACATAGGGAAAAGTTAAGACATGATCCGATTGGGACCGGGTTTATTGCATCTTGTTTAGATTGATGAGCCAAGAAAATAAGTTAATCATATTGACCAGGTCAAAGGTCAAGAAGGGGTCAATATGGGTCATTGAACTTTACAGGGGTAAAAGTTAAGACATGATCCGATTTGGACCGGGTTTGTTGCATCTTGTTTGGTTTGATAAGTCAAGAAAATAAGCCAATCATATTGACCAGGTCAAAGGTCAAGAAAGGGTCAATATGGGTCATTAAACTTTGCCGGGGTAAAAGTTAAGACATGATCCGATTTGGACCGGGTTTGTTGCATCTTGTTTTGTTTGATGAGTCAAGAAAATAAGCCAATGATATTGACCAGGTCAAAGGTCAAAATGGGGTCAATATGGGTCATTGAACTTTGCAGGGGTAAAAGTTAAGACATGCTCCGATTTGGACCGGGTTTGTTGCATCTTGTTTGGTTTGATGAGCAAAGAAAATAAGTCAATCGTAATTGACCAGGTCAAAGATCAAGAAGGGGTCAATAGGGGTCATTGAACTTTACAGGGATAAAAGTTAAGACATGATCCGATTTGGACCGGGTTTGTTGCATCTTGTTTGGTTTGATGAGTCAAGAAAATAAGTCAATCATATTGACCAGGTCAACGGTCAAGAAGTGGTCAATAGGAGTCATCTGGGGTCATTGAACTTTACAGGGGTAAAAGTTAAGACATGATCCGATTTAGACCGAGTTTGTTGCATCTTGTTTGGTTTGATAAGATAAGAAAATAAGTCAACCATATTGACCAGGTCAAAGGTCAAAAAGGGGTCAATAGGGGTCATTGAACTTTACAGGGGTAAAAGTTAAGACATGTTCCGATTTGGACCGGGTTTGTTGCAACTTGTTTGGATTGATGAGCCAAAAAAATAAGTCAACATATTGACCAGGTCAAAGGTCAAGAAAAGGTCACTAGGGGTCATTGAACTTTACAGGGGTAAAAGTTAAGACATGCTCTGATTTGGACCGGGTTTGTTGCATCTTGTTTGAATTGATGAGCCAAGAAAATAAGTCAATTATTTTAATCAGGTCAAAGGTCAAGAAGGGATCAATAGGGGTCAAAATGTGATTTTCATTTAAAACGCTCTTGCATTTTAATGAAATGACACAGGAACTTAAGAATCTGTCAATATATTCACGATTACCATCCCCCTATATAATACTCGGGTCTTTAAAATCGAAATATGTTCGGGGTCACTAGGGGTCCAAATGTAAATTTTCACTCTATTCATTCAAAATGATACTTGTCCGAGAGGAAATGACTGATGATTGTCAGAATTGGTCAAAGGATTCCTCATATCAATGCTGATATAGGTTGCTCCTGCACTAAAAGTGACATGTCACACGGGGTCACTAAGGGGCATTGACCTATACAGGGGTAAAATTGAAGACATTCTCTGATTTTAACCGGACTTGTTTCTTCTTGTGCGCATTGATAAGCCACGAAAAAAGTCAATCATTATAACCAGGTCAACGGTCAAGAAGGAGTCACTAGGGATCATTTTCTCATAAAATAAATCAAGGTAGCCTGGTCTTAGACCAGAACAAGATCTAGTTTTTAACTGTGGCGAGTTCTAGGTTAGTGACCCATAGTGAACTTTTTTGACCTTTTGACCCCGAGGTCATAATTTTATTTTGTCCTGTCTCGTCAAACGAGATAATACTCAACAAGTCCGTCACAAATCAGAGCATGTTTTGCATTATCCCTGTATATTTGAATGACCCATATGACCCTCTCCTAAATTTTGACCACAAGGACATTATTTACTTTCTTTCTTGTCTTGTAAGAAGAGATAAGATGCAACAAGTCCGATCAAAACTGTAGCATCCTTTAATTTTCTCTCTGTATTTAGCCCTAGTGACCACATATGACACTACGCTGAAGACCCAATGTGCATGGACCCAAGGGATCATTTGACCAATTGTGATGGTCATCAGTCATTTCCTTTGAGAAGCATTTTTAGTGAAATGAGTGAGTAAAATGAGTGAACATTTACATATTGACCCTTGTTGTCTACAAATAATTGTAACGAGACGGGGTATGGACACGCGGTTGTTAGCATGAATAATGAAACGAGTTGATTACCACGTAGTGATGAAGCGGTTTCCTGATAAGTCAAATGAATGATTGACCGTTTTCGCTTTAGTGATTGCCTACTCGTGCGTAGATGATCGTCCTAGATGGCGCTATCATGCCGGAACCAGTACGCGCAAACCTAAGTCATCTCATTCGGAGCATTTGGATCCAAATGCTCCCAATCAATCAAAAAACTACTCTTCCCATTTTCAGTGTAAATTGTTGACGATAAGGATTCGTGTCAATAAAAACCAACGGTCGTTGAGATTGTTTATTTTATCACAGAAAAGTCATACTCTGAAATGACCTGGCTTTGCGTGTCGCGATCCTAACATGGAACGGGAGGTGCATGTGTGTATTGATTGTGAAAAGTGGGTTGTAACAAAAACAGGCAATATTTTCATTGTAATCAAAATAAAGTAATTATTATATATTTTTTATCATTTTATATATATTTATTTTTTTAAAGAAAAGAATCGTATATAGGCTGCCCAAAAAAGTTAATATAAAAAAAGAAAATGTGCAATTAATGATTTTCCTTTCGAGATATCGACGATTATGTAATTTTTTCTCCATAGAGTTCTGTATAAAAGCTCATTTTTTCATTTGCGACATTAAGACACTTCTCGGACACGTGCCATAGACCGATTTAAAGTTTAACATGTTTATTTATCGAAATGGCAGAAATATGAGGGTTTGAATTTTGCTAGTAAGAACAAAATTCGGAGTAAAATCTTATTTTTAAAAAATGACAAAACAAAAAATCTTGGGCCCCCTCCCCCTTCCATCGCACGACGCGGGGTCCTAAATGATCTAAAATGTCACTAAAGATACATCACCGGTTCTAAGACACGTGGAATCGACACTAATGATCTTTACCAAATATTTAAAGTTGAATTAAGTTCTGCATACTTCCGACCCCCCTCCCCCCTTTTCTCGGTACGGCACGGGGTCTAAAATGATCTAAAATGTCACTAAATATGCATCTCCGGTTCTATAAACTACGTGAAATTGACACTAATGATCTTTACCAAATAGTTAGGGTTTAATTAAATTCTGCATACTTCCGCATGCCTCTCCGTGCTCAAGCTCATGCCAGAACATGTACAGGCAAACCTGAGTCATCTCATTCAGAGCATTTGGATCCAAATGCTCCCAATCAATCATGCCGGAACCAGTACGCGCAAACCTAAGTCATCTCATTCGGAGCATTTGGATCCAAATGCTCCCAATCAATCAAAAAACTACTCCTCCCATTTTCATTGTAAATTGTTGACGATAAGGATTCGTATCAATAAAAACCAACGGTCGTTGAGATTGTTTATTTTATCACAGAAAGTCAATACTCTGAAATGACCTGGCTTTGCGTGTCGCGATCCTGACATGATTTCAGGTTGTATATGCGCAGATTATGCGCAGAAGGCGTGTTTCACACCCCTGTCATGGCTCCTCAAAGTTCATAGATAGGACACTCTATTGGAACTCAACAAAAGGTGTGAATTCAGTGGCAGATACGGGGGCGGAGGGGGCAGGCGCCCCCCCCCCCCCCCCCCCCGTAAACTTTTACCATGTACCTTTATTTGCGATATTTTTTTGCCGGTTTTGTTGACAACCACATCGCTATCCCCCCCCCCCCCTTCCCCCCCCCCCCCCCCCCCATGCATAGGAGTATCGTCGAAGCGAGAATGTCCCATGTAACCTTTTCTTCAGATTTTATGGCTCTGAAATTAAAATCTTGGTTTTCATTATAGAGGGAATCCACTTTACTCATGCGTGCCCGTAACAAAAGGTTTTTGCTCCCATATTATTCGTTGTTCAGATCAAGTCAATGTACGACCTTCAACAAGCCAACCCTTAGCCTGAATACAAGCGTTACTCTGTTAACAGAATGACGGGCTATATATTGGCGGGTTACACAGAGTAAGATTTTTTTTTTGTATATAAAGAGCAAATGTGAACAATAGCCCAACCGACATTAACAAAGTTAATGAACTGAGTGATTACAAATCAAACGGGTAACTCTCAACAGAGAGCTCTGATGGGCCAATCAATTGGTTCACTGCAACTCAGAAAATAATCAAAAATACAAGTAAACACAATTGGGCTAGTAAAAAAAGGCCAATGAAAGTGGCGTGGGACAGGAATAGGATAAACACCCAAACATAGAGAATAACATCAAAAAATAAGAAGAAAATAATATCTGGAGGTCATTGATACATCGAGAGAGCTTAGCCAACATACTCTGAAGAGTTGGAGAGAAGGTATCTGTTAACACGACATTTAAAAGATTGTAGTCCTTCCTCTTGGATGTTGCCAACAACATTGACTGGAAGACTGTTCCAGAGTGGAACAGCTGTGTGGATGAAACTTCTGTCTAAGCAGCAAGTTCTGGCAGGCGGAAGTGAAAGGGCATGATCTGGCATTGCAACACTTGAACGCGTAGCACGACGATGAACATATGGTGTGGGGAGCAGTGCTGCTAAATCTTGTGGGCAGTGGTTGGTGTGCATTTTGTACAAGACCGTGGCTGCTGCTACCTGTCGCCGGTGAAGTAGGCTTGTGATGCTGAGTTGCGATAGACCAGTAGCCCGGGCCAGTAGCGTCATAGACCAGTAGCGTCATGAGCTCCAATGATCTTGAGTGCCTTCCTTTGAATGTTGTCAAGCTGGCTTAGGATAGTAGGTGAAGCGCTAGACCAGCCTAGTGAAGCATACTCCATTACACTACGGACTTGTGATTTGTACACAGTAGATCTGCCCAATGCTGTCAATTTATTTGCAACCTTCCGAAGAGCGCCGAGCTTCTGCCCAGCCCTGGTTAAGACAGCCGAGATGTGTTTGGACCAAGTCAGCTTGCTATCAATGGTAACACCCAGGATTTCCAGTTTGTCTGCTGATGGTAGCTTGCAGTCACCAAAGTAGAGTTCAAATTGTGATGGGGTTCTCTTCCTAGAGATTACCATGGTCTTGCACTTGGTAGGCTCAAAGGTCACTTTCCATTTATCAGCCCATGCTTTCATATTGCTTAGATCACTGTTAAGGCTAGCAGCTACTGCATTGGAGCTAGTAGAAGACTTGGGTGCGAAAAGTGTTGAATCGTCAGCGTACAGATAGAGCTCGTTGTCACAGACATCCACAAGGTCATCAATGAAGACAGAAAACAGTAGTGGATCAAGGATAAATCCTTGTGGAACAGAAGCATTTATGGGTGCAGTGTTGGATGCTTGTCCCGACATGACGACATTGATAGATCTATCGGATAAGTAGTTGTGTATCCATGAAAGCAGTCTTCTGGTAACACCCTTTGACTTCAGTTTTGAGCAGAGTCCATTGTGCCATACTTTGTCGAAAGCTCCTTTTATGTCAAGGGATATCTGTGGTGTTGGTGGTGTTGATCTTTTTAAATTCTGAACCACCTTAGCTCTCCTCGCCGGTACGTGGATTACCTCTATCACCCTAGGTACAAGACTTGGTCGCGTCTATCAATAGTTGTCTGATTCCCTTTATACATAGATTTCGACATGAATATTGCGTCTCCCATTTCGTTTATTAAAGCTAAATTTGCTACAAGAACTAAGTTCCTGAAATGAAGTTGTACCCAAGATTATCTGGAAATTCATCGGTTGTACAGATTTCCAAAAGAGCAAATTGGTAACATTAGTAACGGTCTCGTTTCTCATGTTGTACAATTGGCTATGTCCTGTTTTGGAAATGTGTTTGCTTCGTGTATACAAATAGCTTACAATTGTATATTAGCCTAGTTATAACAAGCTAAAAGTGACATCTCTGAATGTGTAAAAACAAAGTATGCAAAGGAAAAATTGTTGGGCACACTGGTAAAATGGTTAAAACAAGTGTTGCTATCATTATCAAACTGAACTCAAGTTCAATCACTTATTTATCGAGCAATAATAAATTTTACGCATTTTAATTATTAAGATTATTAAGTTATATAAATCAAGAGATAAATGATAAAATTGACATAAAAATGATGTTACATTATTCCACAATCAAATTTTTTTTTTTAAATAAAAAAGAATACACGGGGATTCGAACCCGCGATTGCCGATTGCAAAGGATATGGCCAATGTATGAACGCTACAAAGATCAACGACTGTAATTAATATGATAGTTTTATTATTTATCCATTTATTCTTTTATTTAGAACGAACGAATTTTTATCGTGCCATTTTTGACACTTTATACCATATTTATATGATACTCTCGCACAAAATGTGCTTGTAATGTGATTATACTCCTTAATTTGAAAAGAATGGTAAAAACGTTGACATTTTCGAACCCAAAAATTGCCGTCATTTATACTGTTTATACGGTCCATAATTATTGCTCGACTGAACGTTGTGTGACGTGTTGCGTTGCATTATTCATGTTACGATCTGTTTATGTATACTTTTGTTATACTTCTTAATCGCTCATCGCCAACTCTGTACATGAAGCTTCATCAGGCCCCCGACACTCTATTGTTCGAATCACCGAAAGTATCGACATTCATGAATATACAATGAATAATCATATCAATGAATATACGTCATTTGTGAAGTTGAAAATGAAAAGTACCAGACCATAGTGGACACGAACGGCCGTAATATTTGAATCTCCGTTGATTTCAATGTTATGTCGGAGTGTTTTACCTAATATCATACTGACACGACCTGAGTGATAATCAAACAGTCCCCGAACGATGCCCTGGCGCTGTTGACAGAAATACTACAGTCCGAGCGTTCCCACATCGAATCTCACATAGAATATTCGTCACACGAACCTATGTCCGCCATCGTCTGAATATCGAAAAGGCCCTCTGGAGAGTCAAGGGGACACCAATTTTTTTCTACGCATGCGTCCGATCGCTTTGGATTTGTCCACCACAATTGTGGACAAATTCCTAATGAGTATGTGCTGCATGGCAAAGGACACAACTTCTTGTAATGCGCTAATCAACCGTAGATCCAACCCCCGGGCTCCGGCCAGTTTGAGGTGGAAAAGCTCAATCAGGAAAAGTTCACGGAAAAGGTTCAGACGGTTCAATGGTATATCACAGATAGGCAAAGTGGGTATATATCCAGTGACAGTTGTATATCCCTTGGTATATAATATTTAATTTTGACTAAAGCAGCCGTCAATGCATTGATTGATGATAACATCCAGAAGTGGTTTGATATGATAATAATGCCGCCGTGAGGAGCAGTGTAGCGAGGAGCCACGCCGAACTATGATCGAGAGTGACCAATAACGCCGCAATGCGGACCACTGGCGCGGCGGGCCGGCACATCCAACATGCGCGAATCAGTGGCGTAGCCAGCTTTAAACAGGGCCATAGGGAGAGGGGTGGACTTATCAGACAGTAATAAGTCCGAGTTGTACCGACGAAAGGCATGATGTACAGTCAATAAAACTATACGGTTGCCCACATGTTGTGGCGAATATACACTTGCAACAGAGTGACGGTGGAATCCGGGGGCCGACTATACGACCGTAACAGAGCAACAATAGAATCCGGTGTTTCATATTTTTAAAGTTGAGTGTATTGTTAATATAGTCCCGGCTCTGAGCACTTCTCTAGCCCGCCCGGCCTGTGGGCCTAAATGAGACGCCGTGCACTTTGCGCCGTGCATATGCTATAACCATCTAATGATTGGAAGCGTAGCAGCATAAAGTATTATGAGAAAATGTGTACATATCTCCTAAGATAAAACATCACTTGTTGCTGTTTTTTTGTTCCACGCATTGGCCAAGTGGCGCCGGAGTCTACCATCGGACCGGGCTTTCAGTTGACGTACGCATAGGAGCATCGTCGAAGCGAGAATGTCCCCTGTAACCTTTTTCAAGATCTTTGGCACTGAAATTAAAATGTTGGCTCATTATAAATGGAATCCACTTTACTCATTCGTGCCCGTAACAAAAGGTTTTCGCTCCCATATTATTCGTTGTTCAGGGTAAGTCAATGTACGACCTTCAACAATCCAACCCTTTGAATACAAGCGTTACTCTGTTAACATAATGACGGGCTATTATACATTGGCGGGTTATTTTCAAACGAGTATCCATCAACATGTGTGTTGCACAGAGTAAGATATATGTGGTGTTGGTCTTTTTAAATTCTGAACCAACTCTAGCTCTTCGATGGCCGATACGTGGATTACCTCTAATCACCCTTCAAAGGTACAAGACTTGATCGCGTCTATCAATAGTTGTCTGATTGCCTTTCCATATATTTCGACATAAATATTGCGTCTCCCAATTCGTTTATTAAAGCTAGCTAAATTTGGTACAAGAACTAACTTTCCTGAAATGAAGTTGTACCAAAGATTTTCTAGAAATTCATCGGTTGTACAGATTTAAAATAATTGGTAATCATGGTAGATTTAACATTGGTAAAACGGTCTCATTTCTCATGTTGTACGATTGGCTATGGCCTGTTTTGGAGATGTGTTTGCTTCGTGTATCCAAATGGCTTACATTGTATATTAGCTATAACAAGCTATAAAAATGAATGTATAAACAAAGTGTGCAAAGGAGAAATGGTTGGGCACACTGGTAAAATGGTTTTACAACAAGTGTTGCTATCATTATCAAAGTGAACTCAACTTCAATCACTTATTTATCGAGCAATAATATATTGTTTACGCATTTTAACTGTTTAGATTAGAGATAAATGATAGGTAGAAAAATAGATTTTAAAAAGAATAGAAGAAAACTATAAAGCATTGGCGGCCTTTATAAATTATAAAAATTGACATAAACATGATGTTACATACATCCACAATCAAGTTTTAAAAACTTTTTTTTTTCTTTTTTTTTTAAATTAACAAAAAACAACGAATACACGGAGATTCGAAACCGTGATTGCCGATTGCAAACGATATGGCCAACGTATGCACGCCACAGAGATCGACGTGTGTAATTGTGACAGTTTTATTATTTAACCATTGATTCTTTTATTTATAACGAACGGATTTTTATCGTGCCATTTTTGACATTTTATACCATATTTATATGTTACTCTCGCACAAAATGTGTTTGTAATGTGATTATACTCCTTATTTTGAAAAGAATGGTAAAAACGTTGACATTTCGAACACAATAAATGGCGTCTTGTATACTGTTTATACGGTCGCTATAAACAGCATTATTCATGTTACGATCTGTTTATGTATGCTTTTGTTATACTTCTCAATCGCTCATCGCCAAAAGAAACTTCATGTGCTGTCCCAACGCTGTCGTTAGCGAACAATAGAAAAGTCCCTTCGACTCTCCAGAGGGCGTTATCTGCGACCTTTGACTGGGTTCACGGGGTTAATCCTATTAATGAGCAAATATGCAAATGAGCTAACTGTCCCCTCCTATTAAATATACTCCTTGACCATGTAGCAATCAACTCGTTTTATTATTCATACGACCACTGCGTGGCCCCGCCCCGTCTCGTGTCTCAGACCATGAAGCTAATACGAGACCATGAAGCTAATGTACAGCGTCCGAATTAAGGAAAAAAATCTGGTTGCCCGCCGGGCAACCAAGCAGGAAATTAAGGTTGCCCGGCAGATTTTTTGGTTGCCCGTTCTGTAAAATATTTAAATACATGTGTTAAGTGTTTCACTTCTTGTAAAAAAATTGGTTGCCCGCCGGGCAACCAAATAAGTACATATTGGTTGCCCGGTGCTAATTTTGGGTGTCCCGCACATCCCTTAGAAATTTGAAATTTGGGACATAATAGCAACCGCCCTCTGTTGATTTTTTTATCACAAAAAGTTGAGTTGTGTTGAGCCTGGCGGCGTTATTCATGAATGACAATATATACGACCACAGGCCTACATGTTATAAACATAGGTCGCTACAGGCGTTGAAACAATGAAAGGTGACATTAAATTAGAGAATTCACCAATGATAGATCTTAGATCATTGACGCATTGGATGAAGAAAATACTGAACTTCAACGCTAAACATTTTCGTGGAGAATTGCTCATCAGAAGAAATACAGCAGCTGCTTAAACTTTCCTAATTTGTCTTCATCAGATTTAATTTTCATGTATTACCATGCGTTGAGCTTCGTCGATTTCTCAGCAATTTTGTGTATAGATCGTTAAAATCGGCTAACTAAATCGTCTATAGTGACACCAGTAATCGATTTTGAGAATGTAATACCTATAGATTATAATCTTGCGCTCCTCTGGCAGTTCCCTCCGTAGCTCAATTGATAAGAGCGCTGTCTATGAATGCAAATATTGCTGCTGCTGGTTCGAATCCGCTTAGAATCACCTTTTTTTATTTAAAGTAAAGCAACACGCAAGTCAAACGAGGGCGTCTTGAAAATAATTCCTCTCTAAGGGATGTGCCCGGGCAACCGGGCAACCACTTAACGCGAACGCTGCTAATGTATATCTCGTACATGTACATGTAAAAATTAGCTCAGACGGTGTACCAACATAATACCTGTATGCAAATTGTTATGGCTGCTGCCAGTTTTAGCAAGGAGTATATATAATAGGAGGGGACACTTAGCTCATTTGCATATTTGTCATTAATATGATTAACCCTGCCTTGACCCTATGCCCTGCTGTGAGAGGTCACAGATACCGCCCTCTAACCTGAGAGGGGAATTTTCTTTTGTTCTCATGCACAGCGTTGGCGATGAGCGACCGAGAAGTATAACAAAAGCGTACATAAAACAGATCGATTCGAAGCAGTAATTTGAATACATGAATTATGCAACACGTCACACAACGTCCAGTCTAACAATGATTGTGGACCGTATAAATGATGCAATTTTTTGTGTTTGAAAATGTCATCATTTTTTACCGTTCTTTCAAAAATAAGGAGTATAATCACATTATAAACACATTTTGTGCGAGAGTAACATACAAATATGGTATAAAATGGCAAAAATGGCACGATAAAAATCCGTTCGTTATAAATAAATGGATGAATGGTTAAATAATTAAACTATCACCAACCACACTCGTCGATCTCTGTGGCGTGCATCGTAGGCCATGTTGTTTGCAAACGGCAACGGGTTCGATCCCCAGTGTATCCGTGAATGCCATGCTTTTTATATATTTTTTAAAACTTGATGGTGGATTAATGTAGCATCATATTTATGTCAATTTTTGTAAATTATAAAGGCCCATGCGTTTAAAGTTGTTGTTTTTTCTATCATTTATCTCTTGATTTATTTAACTTAATAAGTGATTTAATTTGAGTTCGGTTTGTTAATGATAGCAAAACTTGTTGTAAAACCATTTTACCAGTCAGCGCGAGTTTGTGTACATCACGTTTAGTTTGTTATAGCTAGGTTAATATACTATTTGTAGCTATATGTATACAAGAAGCAAACACATTTCCAAAAACAGAGAAACATGAGAAACGGGACCGTTACTAACGTTAAATGTAATACCATTGCCATGATTACCAATTTAAGGCTCTTTTGGAAATCTCTACAACCGATGAACTTCTAGAAAATCGTTGATACAACTTCACTCAGGAAAGTCAGATCTTGTAGCAAAACAATAAGCTAGCTTTTTAATAAACGAATTGGGAGACGCAATGATGTCGAAATCTATGTGGAAAAGGGAATCAGATAACTATTGATAGACTCGATCAAGTCTTGTACCAGAAGGGTGATTAGAGGTAATACACATATCGGCGATGGGGAGCTAAAGTTTGTTTCAGAATATAAAAAGAGCAACACCATCAGAATATATCTTACTCTGTACAACACACATGTTAATGGATACTCGTTTGAAAATAATCCGCCAGTGTATAGATCATTCTTTTAACGCTTGTATTCAAAGGGTTGCTTGAAGGTCGTGCATTGACTTTGATCTGAACAACGAATAATATGGGAGCTAAAACCTTTTGTTATGGGCACGCATGAGTAAAGTGGATTCTCTGTATAATAAAACAAGATTTCTTATTTAAGATCTGGAATAAAGGTTACCAGGGGACATTCGCTTCAACGATGCTCCTATGCGTACGTCAACTGAAAGCCTGGTCCGATGGTATGCTCAGAGGCGCCATAGCCAGCACTCGGAACACCATCAGAAACAATTGATTTTGTTCTTTCTTTTGAAGATATGTGCATATTGTCTCATTCAGTAGATAGCGCAATCACATGTGGCACTACTTCAGTAGATAATCGCATGTATAACCGTGGTGGCAGTGCTAATAGCGCATAGTTACGTCTGCCATTACTACTATTATACGCATGTCACACTACATTCACACGAGGCATTACTAGGTGTGCTAAGTTAGCACATGTGTATGCGGTGGCGCGCTATCGTCAGTAGATAGCGCATAGTCACATGTGGCAAGTTACTATGTGCTATTTTAGTAGACAGCGCATGCGTCACATGTGGCATTACTAGTATTTAATATGTGTGCAAGAATTTTTAATTCAATGTGTGCTACATGTATCCTTCAGCTAGATAGCGCATGTATCACGTGTAAATGTGTGCTATTCAGTAGAATACTAACGTTAGAGACGGTTATAGCATATAATAATAATAATAAATTTTAATAATAATAACACACAGCGCATAAAGCAACGGCACCAATGCGCTTTACGAACAAATGATCAATATCTTAAAAAACTACACATACATTAAAACACATGATAAAAAGATTATAAATAATTTTAATGCAAAAGAACACCTAAAAAAATACAAACAAATTTGTTAAAACAGCCATAGGAGAAAAATACAGTCAGCTGCTATTGATAAAAACATTGCGATTTAAAAGTCAATAAAACATCAATTATGACAAGTTATATGCAGTTTAAAACTAGAGCGGTTCTCGGCTTTCGCGGTTTTTGGGTTTATGGTTTGAGATTTTGAACAAAACCTGACTGGGCCCTGTTAGTGAATAGATTTGGTTGGTGTCATAGTATTATTTGGGAAGAATGAAGGATATTGTAATGGAATTGGAGTTAAATTGTTTTGAAATTATTCATATAAATGCTATCTTTGAGGATTATTCAGTAAGTGTTACCTCTTACTTCACAAATTTGCGATTATACAAGCCAATTGATGACATTTTGGATGATTGAAGTTTTAAATGTCATCTATAAAATCATAGTAGATCGGTCTGAATACTCATTGTACTTTTTGGGATATGCAGTAAAAACTAAACTTCCATTTAGTGTGACGGAAACAGGTAAAAAACAGCCAAATGTTTCTTAAGTGCCATGTATTGGCCAATTCTAAAAACACTTTAAAAAGTGGGGTGACGAGGATGTGACGTAACATGTGGGGTGGGGCGGGAGGGGAGGAGTGGGGGGGGGGGAAGAAGATATATTGTATACAAGGCAAATGTTGGTTTATTCCGTATTATAGAACAAACGGGATATATTTAATAAGTGGGGTGACGGGGATAAGACGCAACATGTAGGGTGGGGCGGGAGGTGGGGGAAAAAGGCGGGAGGCGGGAGGGGGCGGGAGAAGATATATAATTTTAACAAGACAAATGTAAGTTTATTCCGTATTATAGAACAAACGGGATATATTTAAAAAGAGGGGTGACGGGGATGAGACCTAGCATGTGGGGCGGGAGGGGTGGGGGCGGGAAACTTGACAGATGTTTGTTTATTAACGGGATATGTTTAAAAAGTGGAAAATTTAAAAGTGGGGTGACGGGGATGTGGCGTAACCTGAAATCTAATATACAGAAATCATGAGATGCTGAGAGATATTACTAACACAACAATCAGTTGTTGAAAGATATCAACGTGTCATAGACATGTAGAAGGGGTTAGTTTAAATAGAAGTATTGAGTATGTCATGCTGGGTTCGAGTAGGGACTACAAGGAGAGGTGGGTGTGGGGAGGGGGTTGTATCGCGTGTAATGTGGTTTATTCCGTATTATAGAATAAACGGTATGTTCCATGTGCTTTAGCTCTCGGGTGATCTGTGAAAGTTTGGTTTATTCCGTATTGAAATAATAGTTGGAGTTGGTAAAAGTGTTATTATCACTTCTAGAAGATGGACAAAATCAACCAATTGATATAAAAATATATAGGGTGAACAGCTTACAGATTAGATATCTGTAAATAGTAAAAATGGGAAGTAGCTGGTAGTAAATCGAACAAACTGTAATTGGACTGCTCTTGAAGATGATAACATCTTTAAAAGCAAAGAAGTAGCCTTTTTTAAAAAGTGGGGTGACGGGGATGAGACGCAACCTGAAATCTTATATCCAGAATTCATGAGATACTAAGAGATATTACTAAAACAACAATCAGTTGTTGAAAGATATCATAGTGTCATAGACGGGAGCCACTGTAACAACTATCAATATTGTTCAGTTATAAAAGTATAAAGTATAAGTCATGCTGGGGTTGTGTAAGGGACTACAAGGAATGGGTGTGTGTGTGTGTGTGTGGGGTGGGGTGGGGGGGGGGGGGTGAGGTAGGTGCATCCTGAAAACTAAATTCAGGAACACGTGGTCTCTTAATAAAGAGATAATAATATCTATCACAACCAATAGTTGTTGGAAGATATAAACGTGTCGTAATAGAAAGTTCATTCTACTCAACATTGTTAAGCTGTAGTAGAGGTCGAATTAAATGGAGGTCAAGCAACACTATAGAGAGTACAATATGTGTATATGGGAAGGTGCGGGAGGGAGGGGGTGGGGCGGGAGAAGATATATTGTAAACAAGGCAAATGTTGGTTTATTCCGTATTATAGAACTACCGGGATATATTTAAAAAGTAGGGTGACAGGGATGAGACGCAACATGTGGGTGGGGCGGGAGGGGGAGGCGGGAGAAGATATATTGTAAACAAGGCAAATGTTGGTTTATTCCGTATTATAGAACAACCGGGATATATTTAAAAAGTGGGGTGACGAGGATGTGACGTAACATGTGGGGTGGGGCGGGAGGGGGAGGAGGGGGGAAGAAGATATATTGTAAACAAGGCAAATGTTGGTTTATTCCGTATTATAGAACAACGGATATATTTGAAAAGTGGGGTGACGGGGATGAGACGTAACATGTGGGGTGTGGCGGGAGGGGAGGCGGGAGGGGGGGGGGGGGGGGTGGGAGAAGATATATTGTAAACAAGGCAAATGTTGGTTTATTCCGTATTATAGAACAACCGGGATATATTTAAAAAGTGGGGTGACGGGATGAGACGTAACATGTGGGGTGGGGCGGGAGGGGGGAGGCGGGAGGGGGGGCGGGAGAAGATATATTATAAACAAGGCAAATGTTGGTTTATTCCGTATTATAGAACAACCGAGATTTATTTAAAAAGTGGGGTGACGGGGATCAGACGCAACATGTAGGGTGGGGCGGGAGGTGGGGAAAAAAGGCGAGAGGGGGGGGGGGCGGGAGAAGATATATAGTTTTAACAAGACAAATGTTAGTTATGTTTAAATATATCCCGCCCCACCCCACATGTTACGTCTCATCCCCGTCACCCCACTTTTCAAATATATCCCGGTTGTTCTATAATACGGAATAAACCAACATTTGCCTTGTTTACAATATATCTTCTTCCCCCCCCCCCCTCCTCCCCTCCCGCCCCACCCCACATGTTACGTCACATCCTCGTCACCCCACTTTTTAAATATATCCCGGTTCTATAATACGGAATAAACCAACATTTGCCTTGTTTACAATATATCTTCTTCCCCCCCCCCTCCTCCTTCCCCCCCCCCCCTCCTCCCCTCCCGCCCCACCCCACATGTTACGTCACATCCTCGTCACCCCACTTTTTAAATATATCCCGGTTCTATAATACGGAATAAACCAACATTTGCCTTGTTTACAATATATCTTCTCCCGCCACCTCCCGCCTCCCCTCCCGCCCCACCCACATGTTGCGTCTCATCCCTGTCACCCTACTTTTTAAATATATCCCGGTAGTTCTATAATACGGAATCAACCAACATTTGCCTTGTTTACAATATATCTTCTCCCGCCCCCCCCCCCCCCCCCTCCCGCCCCACCCACATGTTGCGTCTCATCCCTGTCACCCTACTTTTTAAATATATCCCGGTAGTTCTATAATACGGAATAACAACATTTGCCTTGTTTACAATATATCTTCTCCCGCCCCACCCCCCTCCCTCCCCGCACCCTCCCATATACACATATTGTACTCTCTATAGTGTTGCTTGACCTCCATTTAATTCGACCTCTACTACAGCTTAACAATGTTGTTTTAGTAATATCTCTTAGTATCTCATGAGTTCTGGATATAAGATTTCAGGTTGCGTCTCATCCCCGTCACCCCCACTTTTTAAATTAGCATGTATGTACGTAGCCGGCCTATACCCTTTTAAAACAAATGAACGAAAGAGGAATTCTAGCTTCATGTAGGCCTATGGATTAAATATCAATAGCATGGATGGTTTTATTTTAGTCCCAATCTTTGTTCCCACGGTTTGCCCGGACGTGTACGGTGTACACGCATTTATTGTAAAACAGTAGGCCTTGACAACAATGATGACTGGATTGAGGAAAAAAAACCCAGTTCTGAGACCTATTTTATTTAGTGAGAAAGCCAGTTCTCTTATCGAGAAAAACAGTATTTAACCTATTTTTGGCCTATCAATAAAAACCCAGTTAAGTTAATTTTAGAATTTCTAAGACTATTATTCTTATACCAGGGAGGTGTAATAATAAAAATTAGTATAAATAACATCTCTCTGCTTATACTATAGGCCTTCAAATTATTAATTGCTGTGCTACATTGTAACATAATAGGCCTATACTACGTAGATACGGCATATGAGTGCACCCCCCCCCCCCCCCCCCCCCCCCCCCCCCCCCCCCCCCCCTCGGCAAGAATGGCTGTACCTTCCCGTGCGCGATGACAATATAGTCGGGGATCTACGGAGGGTTAGTGTGCACCCCCCCCCCCCCCCCAGGACTCCCCCAAACCAACTTTTTTTACTTCCTATTATGATCCTAAGACATAATCAGGATGTTACCAAAAATATTTTCATATTGCTAAGGGGTTATGCAAGATGGCGTCCAAAATGGCCGCCATAACTGGTCAAATCTCATAAAATGACATATAGCAATCAAATTGTATGGTGAAAGTATAGTTTTAATAGTGGGATGTATGTATTAGACCACTAGATACTCATATCCAGAACTTTTGCTCTGTTAACCACACCTAAATCCAAGATGGCCGCCAAAATGGCCGCCAAAATTGGTAAAATTCCATATATTGGCATATATAAACCAACATGTATGATCAGAGTATAGTTTTAACAATGGGATGTATGTGTTAGACCAATAGAAACTAAAATCTAGTATTTTTGCTTTGTAAACATACCTTAAAACCAAAATGGCCGCCAAATTAATGGCCAAAAATGGTCAAAAGTGGTCAAAATTCAATAAATTAGCATAATATCAACCGAAATGTATGATAACAATATAATTGTAATGATGGGATGTATGTGTTAGACCACAAGTAACTCATATCCAGTATCTGTGCTCTGTTATCATAGTTCAAAATCCAAAATGGCTGCCAAAATGGCCCCCAAAATGGTTCCTAAAGTGGTTGCAAAATTGTCAAATTCCATGAAATGGGATAATATCAACCTAAATGTATGATGAAAATATAGTTTTAATGATGGGATGTATGTATTAGACCACTAGTAACTCATATCTAGTATTTTTGCTTTGTTAACATACTTAGAAATCCAAAATGGCCCCCAAAATGGGTCCCGAAATGACTGAACAAATTGTCGAAATTCCATAAAATGGTATAATATCAACCAAAATGTATGATGAAAGTATAGTTTTAACATTAGGATGTATGTATTAGACCACTAGTAACCCATATCCAGTATATTTGCATTGTAATAACATACTTTAAATCCAAGATGGCCACCAAAATGGCCGCTGTAAATATACAAATAGTCTACATGAGTGTATGATAATCCACAATAGATATTGTAAGAGTGTATATTACATCACATTCACCAAATAGAAGTATGTTTGAAACTGCTAAGCTATTGCTTTTAGATACAAGGCCCACCTCTGTGACAATTTTGACTCTGTATCCCTTTCCAAAATGGCTTCCAGAGTGGTTAAGTTGATGTTAAATGACCTAAAACAATTGTTTTGTATTGTAAATGACCATACTATGTAATACCAATACCCCCAAATATAATAAGACAGCATTCAATATATGACTGTCTATGATAAAGCCTAGGGGCTGTAGATCTAGTTTGAGAATTTTGAAATATCCAAGATGGCTGCAAAAGGTTAAAATAACTGAAAAACAGTATTAGATTTATTGTTAGTGTTACATTAGATATGAACAATGTTGGGGTATTGCCCAACACTAATATTATATAGTAATAAAGTATCACCCAAGACGAGGGGTCGAAATGGCGGGTACACAAGAAGATCTATGTGTCTTGACTGCTCATTAATGTCTATAAAGACACACTTTATACTATTGTAACAAACAAAAGATTATATCTGTAGATTTTAATCCACCAGTAAACGTATCTGTATGTGACAAGGTATGATTGAATGGTATAGACTCCATATTTTGATCAATTGGTGGCTTCCTGTGGTAATTATTTAGACCATTTGGAGGTTATCATACACTCATGTAGACTATTTTTACATTTACAGCGGCCATTTTGGTGGCCATCTTGGTTTTAAAGTATGTTATTACAATGCAAATATACTGGATATGAGTTACTAGTGGTCTAATACATACACCCAAATGTTAAATCTATACTTTCAACATACATTTTGTTTGATATTATCCCATTTTATGGAATTCCAACAATTTGTTCAGTCATTTTGGGACCCATTTTGGGGGCCATTTTGGATTTCTAAGTATGTTAACAAAGCACAAATACTAGATGAGAGTTACTAGTGGTGTAATACATACATCCCATCATTTAAACTATATTTTCATCATACATTTAGGTTGATATTATCCCATTTTATGGAATTTGACAATTTTTGCAGCCACTTCGGGAACCATTTTGGGGGCCATTTTGGCAACAATTTTGGATTTTGAACTATGTTAACAGAGCAAAAATACTGGATATGAGTTACTAATGGTCTAACACATACATTTCATCGTTAAAACTATATTTTTATCATACATTTCGGTTGATATTATGCTATTTTATGGAATTTTGACCACTTTTGACCATTTTTGGCCATTAATTTGGCGGCCATTTTGGTTTTAAAGTATGTTAACAAAGCAAAAATACTAGATATGAGTTTCTAGTGTTCTAACACATACATCCCATTGTTAAAACTATACTCTGATCATACATGTTGGTTTATATATGCCAATATATAGAATTTTACCAATTTTGGCGGACATTTTGGCAGCCATCTTGGATTTAGGTGTGTTAACAAAGCAAAAGTTCTGGATATGAGTGTCTAGTGGTCTAATACATACATCCCATTATTAAAACTATACTTTCACTATACAATTTGATTGCTATATGTCATTTTATGAGATTTGACCAGTTATGGCGGCCATTTTGGACGCCATCTTGCATAACCCCTTAGCAATATGAAAATATTTTTGGTAACATCCTGATTATGTCTTAGGATCATAATAGGAAGTAAAAAAAAGTTGGTTTGGGGGAGTCCTGGGGGGGGTGCACACTAACCCTCCATAGATCCCCGACTAATAGTCATTAATTTCAAGTGCGCCCCCCCCCCCCCCCCCCCCCCGGCCAAAATGGTGATAGCTTCATAATTGTTAAAGTACTTTACAAATTGATACAATCAGTGTTGCTATACCCATGCGCCCAACTGTACGCCAACTTGGCAAATACGGCCGATAAAATATTAAATACTTATGAAAAACGTAAAATAATATAACATCATAAAATACGGAAACAATACACGGAAGTATACAGAGTTGTAAATGTTAATAACAATCATAAAGATCGAAATTACTGTTTCAAGAACGCATGCAAACCGTTTTTCCTCTATGTTGGGCGCGTTTTGTGTAAGATTGACTACAATCGATACAATCAGTGTTGCTATACTCATGCGCCCAACTGTACGCTAAACTTGGCGAATTCGGCTATAAAATACAATTATGAAAAATGAAATAAATGATAGAATATGCAATATTATTTCAGAATCATACATACCTAAATTAAATATGATAGCTGTGCGTGCAGAGCAGCCTATCTCTGCCTATGAATGTTTTTCAAGAACGCATGCAGACCCGCAAGGTGCAGACCACCACCGCTTTCCCGCGGTATTGGGCGCATTTTCTGGTGCGTAGTAAATTCGGTAAGCCATACCGATTCGTCAGCTAGATTTACCCGTCAATTGATGAGCCACAATAAAACCGCTCAAGTGCGTATTTCGCCGACGATAATGACCGCACTTGGTCAATATTCTCACGGAACTATGAATGGGCTAACATGTCGCTATTGTCTTCAACTTCAAGTGTTATATTTGCTTTATGGCTTCTAACATTCCATGTAATTTATTTGTAAAGCTGAATATTCCATTAGACTTTAAGGGGGTGATGTTTGTAGAATAAAATACCAGCAAAAAACTTCGCATAAATACCGATTAAAAAAAAAAACTTTGCCCACCCAACCCAAAAGATATACCATGGCAGGTAGTAAGCTCGTAATTCTTACTACATGTACTACCTGCCATGGAATGGACCGGGGAATGGATATTAGACTCGCCTTGAGGCTAATAAAAATTCCACCTGAACCCAACATCCAACAACTTAGAATAATGGTGAATCCCTAATATAGTGTATACCGGGGCCTGATACCGAGGTTAATATAGGTCACACCCCCTGTGTTTAGAGTTATTGGACTGCGCAAATTCTCAGCTTCAAGGTCGATGCCTGTTTTATGATGACCTCGAAACTAACAGCCAAAGTTCACCTTCGGCATACCTTAACGCACGCACAGCGACGTGTAATAGAGGAGATTACAATATTTTCCCGACATTTCTTGATTAAGTCCCAACGATACAAACTTATGTACGGATTACAGCTTTGTCATAATCGCGTCTGTCTAATAAAGTTCTCTATCGATCAACCATAGCACACTTGACAGTGCAGTGATAGTGACCTTAGTACAGATGAACGAGTATGTTGGGACATTTCTTCCGGCATGAGCTGATCATCGAATTCAATACTGGGGATCCAGTAAAATATACGTCTCACAGGGCCGGGCCGGCCAGAGAAGTGCTCCCGCGCGGTCACAATCAGGTGAGGTGTTTCGTAAAGCGGTATTATTGTGTGTGTTTTTTATTATCATCCAGTCCGGGAACATTAAAATCAAATCACATCAAACTTTTTTGGATAATGTGTATCGTCATCGTCAATATCAATATTGTCTGATTGATCTTACCATGGGATACCAAAGAATGACTCCGCGGCCGGCTAGAACATCGGGAACTTTTCCTAAGGCTTTTATGGAGCCCGGGGGACAGATATACTGTTGATTAGCGCATCACAAGAAGTTCTGTCACTTGCATTGCAGTACATACTCAATAGGAACTTGTCAACGATATTGGTGGACAAACCAAAGAAATCGCACGCATGCGTAGAAAAAAAATGAAATTCCCTTCTAGGTTAGAGGGCAGTAGAGCCTTTTCGATTTTCAGACGATGCCGGACGTACGAATATTTGATAGGTTACATTCGGTGGGGGGACGTTATAGGATCCGTCCGCCACTGAATACCGCGGTTTCGTCAATGTTTATACGAACACATTTCACTCCCAGTTTAAAATGTTGAAAAACATCGTGTCAGGTATAACAGCGATTATTTCATACTCTTGAATCTTGTGCGTACAATGATTCTATACATGTGACACCGGTCAGAAGAGATTCATCATTGACTTGTTGAGCACTAACTACACGGTAAAACGCGTCACTATATTTGTATCAATATTTTTCAACTTTTCCGTGCCGATAATACTAATTAGTCAACATTTTGGCTTCATGTTTAATCCACGGTTCAAATAACCGATGCCTATAATGGTTATAGCTTAACTGCTATTTTAATTTCCAATAAAAACACTATTTTATAGTCTTTGGATCGCCGCAAATGAGCTGTCCACAGCGGGTGGGGGAGTGTCTACGAAAATCATACGTAGCCTGTGCCTCCAACGTTTGATTTTGGTAGAAGAAACATAAGTGCATGTGCCTCCTTTCTATACCTGCATCATATTCAAAATTAACACCCGATCGGTATACCAAAGTGAAATGTCTACTGATCAGTATAGGCCTACCCTTACATACCCTTGTATATACAAACAATAAACAGAAGGTAAGTAGAAAAGTGGGTTCTCAAAAGTGTAATAAATTAACCAAAATTGGGTTCTAAGTGTATTTTAATCAATAAACCTATGTCCACCATCGTCTGGTATTTTCAATTTTTGATTCTACAAATGACGTGTATTTTTTTAATATTCATTGACATGATTATTCATTGTATATTCATGACCGTCTCTGCCTTCTATTGTTATAGACAATGAGTGTCCAGGTTCGAGCATTTTGCTGGTTCCCAGTACGCGACATGTATCATTCTACAACCAAAACTTTAATAAAGTTTTGTCTCGAAATATCAGCTTTTTGGGGAAATTCCAGTAATCTTGTCAAAACATGAACCATCTTTTAGGTATTAATGAGCATTACAGATCTGTCATAATAATATTACGTGATGGCATTTTGTAAAATAATGTAAAAATAATGATTTGTCGGAGATGATTTTTGCAAGCAAAGATATCCTATAGCGCTATAAGAGCGAATGAATATTAATGAGGTGAGAATTGCATGGGATGGGATGGTCAGATTTGAGCATATCGTTGACGAGGTTTTATTTCGGGCGTTTTTCAATATCAACCTGAATTCAATTCGATAAATTCAACCCCGGAATTGTGGAATTCAACCCATTTAACCATGAGATTAATGTTGTGTTTAAAATCTCGGGTTAGAAACCGTTAAGGCCTGACCATACTCCACTACGCTCGAACGCTGAGCGCAGGCGTTGTCAACGCTACGCTTGTCACAAAATGTACCAACGCTTTGCCGCTCATCGGGAATCTGCGCTGAACGCTAGCGTTGGTCAACGCTCGACCAAATGCGTCACGCGTCAACGCTGTGGGCGGGGCTATGCTGTTCTGGAGAACAGACGACCAAACTACCTCACACAACGCCGTAAATTTGTATTTTTTAGCACATCACAGGCATCAACATCGTAACAAAATTGCTTAGGGTCCATATCCAAACTCTGAGTGCTTTTAAATTGTTTTTCTAGCGATTTCAAAGCGCTTTTCCAACGAAATACCGTTGGAAAAGCGCTTTTCCAACGAAATACCGTTGGAAAAGCGCTTTTAAATCGCTAGAAAAACAATTTAAAAGCACTGAGAGTTTGGATATGGACCCTTAGGCCTATTGTTTAAACATACCTTGATATACACAATATCATTCCATCAGCAAAAATAGTTTGATTTGCCTGGGATTTGCCAAATTCGGCTGTATTTTCATGAATGGGAGCTCAAGAAAAAATATGTGACGTCAAAAGTGTGGCAAAGTGTTCTGCTTGCTGATTGTTCCGTGGACAGCATCAACGCTACAAAGTTGACCTGAATTCAACTTCAGCGTTGGCCCGAGCGTTCGCCGCTTTCACCCAAAGCGTAGGCTGATCGAATTATCGGAAAACGCTTCCTGATCGGGCGTTGTTTTGGTTTTGTTATGAGCACTAATACGCATGTGTCAGAGCGCAAGCGTTGCAGCGTTGGTGGAGTATGGTCAGGCCTTTAGACATGCTTCTGCATTTGAAGAAAAATCCTTAGACATGGGTACCCTTTCCGGCAAAATTACCCTTGGAAGTGGGTATGGGTTTTGAGGCTGGAGCTGCACACCCCCGTCCAAAATAAATCCAAGTACTCCCCCCCCCCCCCCCGGGACTCCTACACGTACACATGGCGCAGAAGCCACACGGGAAATGGTTATAGGCCTGTTGGTAGGGTATTTGGTGCATATTGTTGGGGGTGTAAAACAACGGGAAATAGTTTAGGATAGGCCTAGGGTTATTATGGTATACAAGTACCGTTTTGCGGGGTTAATGAAGCAACCTGATTTCATTACTTTAAGTTGGCATGCCAAACAATCTAAGGGACCGAGGGTTAACGAAGTAGCCACGGGAAATGATTTAGGGAGAATTGTGATTATATATCACCCTGGTTTGGGTGTGTGTAGGGTGGGGGGGGGGGATAAAACCACGGGAAATGTTTTAGGATAGGGTTAAGAGTTGATGAAGTAGCCACGGGAAATGGTTAGAAGGGTTATGATTATATAATAAATCCACCTGGTTGGTGTAATTGCAGTGGGGCGGGGTTAATGAAGTAGCCACGGGAAATGGTTTATGGAGGGTTGTGATTATAATAAATCAACCTCGTTTGGGTGTTTGGTGCATTATTGGGGGTGGGGTGTAAAACAACGGGAACTGGTTTAGGATATGCCTTGGGTTATTATGGTACAAGTAGCGTTTTGCGGAGGTTAACGAAGCAACCTGATTTCTTTACTTTAATTTGGCATGCCAAACAATCTAAGAGACCGAGGGTTAATGAAGTAGCCACGACACGGGAAATGGTTTAGGGAGGGTTGTGATTTTAAATCAACCTGGTTTTGGGTGTGTGTATGGGGAGGGGGTCACGGTAAAACCAAGGGAAATGTTTTAGGATAGGGTTAAGAGTTAATGAAGTAGCCACTGGAAATATTTAGGAGGGTTATGATTATGGTTGGTGTAGTGGCAGTGTGTGTGGGGTGGTTGTAGGGGATGTGGTTTTAAAAGTACCGCGGGTTAACCATGTTAACTTGATGTGGTTTGAGAGGTAATGGTTAATAAAGTAGCCATGGTAAATGGTTTAGGAGGGATATGGTTATAAATCAACCTGATATTGGGGTGTTGTAGGGGGTTATGTGGTTTCAGTGGTAATGTAGCATAAACATCTAGCGGGGACCCGAGCGTATCGGGGACCCGAGCGTAGCGAGGGTACGCCGCTATTATAGTCTTCTTACTATACATTTGGAAACGGCGTGTGTGTGTTTGTTTGTTGGGTGTTTGTATGTTTGTTATCCTTATTTCTCCGTTAGTTTTGATAAAAGTGGCGAAAAATTTGCATGAAATATTGAGGAAATAATGGGAAGTGTGTTAAAGTTTATTCCACTGAAATTGGTTAAAGGTAGATGACCCGATCACATTTTCATAACACTGATTTTTCTCAAACATATGGACAATTTCATATCATATGAAAGATCATATTTTTCTGATTAACATACTGAAATTTGACGGTCCAAATCAGTATGATTACGAAGAAATCGGTGAAATAACATTGAATTACCGCGAAAAGTGGTAACCACCAATATCGTTTGTGTACAACTCAATGGGCACATTTCACGGCATCTTGTGCGTCTAAAATAAGAACCATTAGAGTTATGCAACTCAAACTTTGGAATACGACTTTTTAGAGGATGACCTTTCATGTCGAATAGAAAACTTCAAGTTGAAAATCGGAACATCTACCTTTAACAATTGGCTCCCAAAACAGCAAAAAACCTTTTAGATTTGGCTCATAATGCCACTAGAATTGTACAACATTGTGCGTTGTTGCGTGAACTACCGCGTAATCATACCGTGGTAACGCGTCGCGGGCATGTTTGCTTCAAGTAATTAGTCTATGTTTGCGCAAGAGCTCACTGCCGCGGCCCACGCACTCCTATACATAGCGCAGAGGCCACACGGAAAATGGTTGTATGCCTGTTTGTAGGGTATTTGGTGTCATGTGGGGGGGGGGCGATGTAAACTTACGGGAAATGGTTTAGGATAGGCCTAGGGTTATAATGTTACAAGTAGCGTTTTGCGGGGTTAATGAAGCAACCTGATTTCTTTACTTTAAGTTGGCATGCCAAACTATCTAAGGGACAGAGGGTTAATGCAGTAGCCACGGGAAATGGTTTAGGTGTGAGTATAGGGGGGGGGGTAAACCACGGGAAATGTTTTAGGATAGGGTTAAGAGTTAATGAAGTAGCCACGGGAGAAATGATTAGGAGGGTTATGATTATAAATCCACCTGTTTGGTGTAATTGCAGTGGGGCGGGCGGTTGTAGGGGGTTTATGTGGTTTTAAAAGTACAGAGGGTTAACTTGATGCGGTTTGAGAGGTAGGGTTAATATTGTAGCCACAGTAAATGGTTTAGGAGGGATATGGTTATAAATTAACCTAATTTGGAGGCGGCGCGTTGTAGGGACGACGATAAATGACGTTTTGGGAAGAAAATGGCCACCAGGCTAAGTCTTTCATTTGTAAGACGCCATCTAATCTTAGGAAGTTTTGTACACAAAATGCTTTTGAGTATTTTTGGGCCGTGAACATAAATCTTTTTTATGACTATTTATGTGATTATTTTCACAGTATGGTCAATATTGTGGTATGCTAAATCAGAATTGTTCATGATTTGTTAAATATCACGTCAAAGTCTCAAAATGTTAGAATATATTGGACTACAATTATTGCCGGAATCATTGTCACCTGAGAGTTTTTGGTGTGAGAAAGCGCACAAATATCGTCATTGATTTTGTTTATTTATTATTTGTCGATGTCATGGGCAGTGCATGCAGACGTGTAGGCCTACTGTACAAGTACCATATTAAGACCGTAATAATTGGCGATATCTTGTTTGTTGTCCCATTACTGACACACACATGCTCATAACTAGTCGAACGTGGATTAGTTGCAGAATTCGGCAGTGTTTATTTATTAAAGGGACGCCACACGCAAGATTTCGCCTGAATTGATGAAATCTCACTCGGAAGCTGTGTACAATGATGGATTGTTCCATTAGCATTTCCATATATCTTGAACTTTGTCTATTTCTCTTTCACATGGCTGTTGTGTCACCCCACAGGCATGCCACGCATATGAACTTTCCCTCTTACTATGAATTTATAAAGTCGCTCTGTGAAGGTTCATATGATAGAACAGCAATAGTATAAACGTTGCTTTCACTTCAGATGACTAGTGGGGGAGAAATATAACTATAGTTTAGGTCAGTTCCAGGCCAAATTGGCGAAAAATTTCGTGTTTTTTTTTATCTATCCACATGCAAAAGTAATCCAAGCTTATGCACAATTGTGGCATACGCATGTTCCATGCATGATGCACAATCAGACAATGGTACGCTTTGTTGCATCTCACGAGCCTTGCTCATCTGTATCGATATGCTGCTGCTGTAAGGAAGCTCGACAGTTTGGAACGGACTGAACTATAAAATTTAAGAATTTAACATTTTGAAAGAAACATCAAGGTATTTTATCAGCTGAGAATTACACAGTTCTATCTGCCATAGCTGCTCTGTATCAATACAGCTTTTGGATTAAGGCTGGTGTCAACCCTGTTTGGCGCCAAATTTATCAAGCACTGTAACTTTTAAATTATAAATGTGATGTACATAAAAGTATACATTTTTTGTAATGAAATGAGTCAGAGAATCCATTTTTGGTATCATATATTTGACTAAAATTAGTGATTTGTACATTTTTTGCCCAAAAAACACCTTTTTGGCGTCAAAAATTTTCAGACAACCTAACAATATCAGTTTTTGATTAAAAATTCCAAAATTTCACCAAAATCATCTAAAGTCAATTATCTAGGAGCGAATTTTTTTGGGGGCTTAAAATTTGTTTGTTTTGAAAATATTGACCAAAAAGTGCCAAAAAATGTTTTTTATCTCAAAAATCTCATTTTTGGCACTTTTTGGTCAATATTTTCAAAACAAACAAATTTTAAGCCCAAAAAAAAAAAAAATCGCTCCTAGATAATTGACTTCAGATGATTTTGGTGAAATTTTGGAATTTTTAATCAAAAACTGATATTGTTAGGTTGTCTAAAAAAATTGACGCCAAAAAGGTGATTTTTGTGCAAAAATGTAAAAAAACACTAATTTTAGTAACATTTGATACCAAAAATGGATTCTCTGACTCATTTCATTACAAAAAATGTATACTTTTATGTACATCACATTTATAATTTAAAAGTTACAGTGCTTGATAATTTGGCGCCAAACAGGGTTGACACCAGCCTTAAGCATAATTATTACTATTGTATTACCACGGGGCAGCTACAGCAGATGGAACCTTCTATCTGCCATAGCTGCTCTGTATCAATACAGTCATTTTAAGCATAATTATTAC
The DNA here is from genome assembly GCA_035610835.1 of Ophiura sarsii. Classification (NCBI taxonomy): domain Eukaryota; kingdom Metazoa; phylum Echinodermata; class Ophiuroidea; order Amphilepidida; family Ophiuridae; genus Ophiura; species Ophiura sarsii. The sequence continues at coordinate 65,574 of JAYJML010000199.1, forward strand.
TATTGTATTATCACGGGGCAGCTACAGCAGATGGAACCTTCTATCTGCCATAGCTGCTCTGTATCAATACATGTCATTGTAAGCATAATTATTATTATTGTAAGATCATAAAAATACCGTTTATTACCGGTCTCTTCTTTGGACGTTCCCGTTCCGCTCACTTGACCTGCATTCTTGACCTTCTTATAGGTATCAACCACCATTTCGACACGTCGTCGAAGCTCATCGCATGTGTCTTTGAATTGACCAACTTTGTCAATACGATCATTAATTTCGATGCCTATGCTTAAAATAGTCCACGGATCCATAATCTTGGAATTTCAAGCTAGTTCAACGAATATCTACAGAAATTGAGCACAATAACATTGTTTTTAAATAGTAAAGTGTGATTTTCTCCAAATATAGCATATAGTCATTCTATAGAAAGTAGTTTAATATTAGCGAGGCCACAATGAAAATAACATAGACCTTAATAAACATCACAACAATGCCTTTACCTTAGTCTTGGAGCCTGTCACTTAATGATTTCAACCTATTCGAGTATTTGAATCCTAACTTAAAAGTTACTAAGATCATTTGAAAATGGTTTGAGGCAGACGTTTTATTCACGTACCATTCATATAGTTTTAAATAGAAACATTTATATAATATTGAATGGCTTTGAGGGTGATACAAGAATATTTTTATAGCGAGTGCAATATTCTTGTATCACCCGAAAATAAGACATTCAATATTACTATTATCATATATATCACAGACTGTTTTGATAAAAACTAAATAAATTAGCCCGAACTGACCTTTTCTGTGCATATTATATACTCACGCGCACATCTTCTGCGCCGCACAAAAAATATTGGACGGCAATATTTTTTAAATATTGGTCGCACATCCGGGAACTTGGTGCACAATATTCAATACCCACTGTTATTGTACCGTTTGGAAGGCCCATATAAAAAGATAATTAAAAACATATATATATCAAATATTATTTTTGTTATCTCTCCAAAAATATATCCATGGGGTTCTTTTTCCGTACCAATTCCATACTCTATACCATTAACGGGTTACCTTACCCCCGGTTGCGGGGTTGTTCTGAAAAGAATACGGCTAGAATAAAAGTAATCGATACCCTTAGATCGACAACAAATCTTAGGGGGCAAGACTCCTATTATAAATGCACAATAACGTAGACACTTACCTTTACATGAGCTCTCTCAACGAATATTTATGCTTATTATTCATAGAATGCTCATCAACTTTGAGCATTAATATTTTCTTATCTTTAGCGTTTTAATCTGTAAGTGTAAATACACAAACATCAATCTACAGAAAACAGTTCTTTATCACTCGCGTTCTTAACAATACTTAACCCTGTTACAATCCAGCAAGACTGTGCTTACACGAACTTCGCACTTGTGACTGTGATATAAATTATCACTTACTTATCACATTCGGCAGTACCTGTTACTCGTACGTGCGAGGTTGAAGTTTTGTTTGATTTTGTCATGAAAATAGACTTATAGTTATTGTTGTGCACTTAACGGGTCAATGTGCATTGATTTAATCATTGTCTTCTTCATCCCCTCGTCTAATCTTCATGATAATCATTTGTTTTTTATGTTACCATGGTTCGGTGCAATATGAATTAACCCTTGGCACGGAAGTCTATCCATTTGGCTGCAAGTACATCTCGAATAGGTCCCATATGTCACTCACAGGGAGAAATCCACCCCTCCCCCCTCGAATGAAACCCCTACAACAAACAAACAAACAAACAAATAAACACCCAAGCAAACAAACAACACAACAAACACCCCAACAAACAAACACCAAAACAAACAAACAACTCCAACAAACAAACAAACAAACAATGACATGACAACTTCATACATTTTAGGTAATCTTGGGCATTTTCAGGAACTAAAAAGCAACTTGAGAAAATTTTGCGCGTACATCTTACTCCGACTTGTAGACAACTGTGCGAATTTTTGGCAACTGACGATTTCAAGGTCGGAATTCGTTCGTCACTGCGTTTTTCATTTTTGTCACTTTGGGTGACCAGTGGTAACGACTAAAAGGCATTTTTTCCCCCATGGGACCTTCAGATTATCATATTTTTAGCATTCATCATGGAAACACATAAGTGATTTATGCTTATTTTTGAAAAATCAAAAGTTGCAACTAGATTTAAATCCTTCCTCATAACTCATTTATTCTCAGTCTCTTGGTTTATTGTGTTTTCAAGTTTTGTATTGTGCTTAGGAAAAGTATACTTTAGGTCCCATATTCTGGACTGTACTAGTATCATCCGATACTGAAATACACAGTATCGTTCGATACTGGTACAAAGTCAGTGTTCCAGTATCGGACGATACTGGCAAATATAAATTGTTCCCATATCGGGCGATATTGGAACACATTTAGAAAAAGGTTTACTTTAGGTCCCAGATACACTCTCAGCAAAAAAGGTTCAACTTAGAACCATAACTGGTTCCTCACGTTGTCCTCCAAATGGAACCCTCATGGGTTCTACCCAAGAACCATTTCATTGAAAAAACCCGCTTGAAAGGTTCTTTAAAGAACCAAAAAAGGTTCTTCAAAGGTTCTTCAGTTTTGTCCTGTATATGGAACCCTAAGGGTTCTTCAGAGTTAAAAGAACCCTCTTGAAAAGTTCTTTAAAGAACCAAAAAGGTTCTTCAGTTTTGTCCTCTATATGGAACCCTGAAGGGGGATGACTCTCATATCTGCCCATTGTTGAGATTTGGTTCACAGTATAGCGCACTCTATCAGTTCTTCACCCGGAAGTTAAGCGTAAACTGTCAATCATTTGTTGTGAATGAATATTCAGCCATGACTATTCAGGACCTCACACGATGTGATCGTCGCGATCCAGCGTCATTCCCAACTGATCTGATTACAATACTCATAAAATGCAAATAACTCCACGCCCCCCCCCCCCCCCCCCCCCCCCCCTCTATCACTGCCAGACGAAGCCATCCACAATTTAAAATTCGTATTTTGTTCTACGTAATTAAGTTCAAATAACCAATTCTGAATGTTTCGTGTCATATAAGAACTAAATTCTGCCATCATCAAAGCAAATCAGTTCTACACTTAATTACAATCAGCTTTTTTTTACCATTGATGTACTATTTCTGTGCCACAAATCATGTTTTGAGCCGCTAAAAACCACCACGTCTCATGTCGTCTGGTTTGCTACGACCTACGCCATGGTTTACTGCGCCCCCTATAAAACCTTCACCCGTGAATTTGGTTTTATACAGTCGGCGAAATTTTGTCTGAAGAGTTACCTATCCCATAATTATATAATCCCTGGGGTTCTTCAGTGTTAAAGAACCCTTTTGAAAGGTTCTTTAAAGAACCAAAAAGTTTCTTCAGTTTTGTTATTATAGAACCCTTAAGATTCTTCAGAAATATTTAGAAATAGATT
>JAYJML010000135.1:0-92000 GCA_035610835.1 Ophiura sarsii
GATTTAGCTCAACGAATAAAATTCTTACCAAAGGATATAGGTCCTGAATTGAACGTATGAAGTAATTGTGCGATTCGGTTTTGTTAGAAAATTTGTCTGATATGCCTAAACATTCTGGGCTTTTTATGCCCCCCCCCCCCCCCCCCCCCCCCCCCCCTCTGGGGACGGACCCTTGTAAGCAAAGGTGGTGTGATCATGCTGCCAAGTTTAAAAAGCATTGAGGTAGCACACCCCTTTGACTGGGGTGCAAAACTGAAAAATGAGATTATATCTTTAAACAACAGAGAAAGTGTTTAGCTTTAATATGCTTTTTATTCCAACAATTTGTCATGTATAGTTTTTGAGATATTTTATCGGCAATTTGTTCTCGTATGAAAATTGAGGATCCAAGATGGCTGCCGTTACCATAGCTTCATTAACTTGTTTCAGTACGCAGAATTTATATACCGAAAAGGCCGATATCTCTAAAACACAATTTTGACAATATGGCCTAGCCTCCGCAAACATATCTAAAAAACTACAGAGGCTAGAACCATCAAACTTGGCAAAATTGTTGCTAATGTAATGGCCTGTACAATGAACTAGAATCTTGCCATAACTATGTTCAGGGTTTTTTTATTTAGTTTTTTTGTGAAGTCATAATTATGAGTTTCACAAAATAATTTAACATTTCATACTTCACCTAGTATAAAGTGTCCAGATGGTCTGATTCTAGTTCATTTCACAGAGAAAGTGTTTTGCTTTAATATGCTTTTTATTCCAACAATTTATCATGTATAGTTATTGAGATATTTTGTCAGCAATTTGTTCTCGTACGAAAATTGACAATCCAAGATGGCTGCCGTTACCATAGCAACGGGTCATGTGACCACTGAAATTTAAGAACAAATTTGATCTGTCTCTCAAATATTTCCAACACCCCAAAAAGTACGCACCCACGCACTAAAGTATTTGTGAACACTCCCTAAGCTCTTTGAGAGTCTCCTTGACAATATGTTAGGAATTGTAGGTAGACATTATGAATAGAGCTCTCAAATTAGCGTCACCAGTTCCTAGAAATGAGAATTTGTATGAATGTTCTTATTATATCTTTGTCATCTCTTGGCAATACGTAGGGATTGTATAGGAAAGTCAACTCTGTTATATGTGACCAGTCGCGTCAAAAAGGACATGTTGTCGGCAAACACAGTTCTGAGATAAGAGGCCAATATATTTGGTGAAATATAAAGAAAATGATAGAAGAAAAAAAAGCTTCTTCTATTCATAATTTGTGATCACAAAGTCGGATTACCTTCAACATGGTATCATTTCAAAGCTTAAAATGTGCTCTTTCAAGTCATACTTAACTCAGAATTGATTTTGGGCCACCAAAATGTCCATTTTGATGTAACGGGTCACATATTTTCTTCCACAATTACATGTACATGTATGGATCTGAAGAAAAAAATCAGATTAAAAGGCCAATAAGGTTATAAATACCAAATTCATCCCAGGTCGAAATTCTAGTTGAGCAGAGTGAGTTGAAATGCTTTCAACTAAAAACCAGAGAAAATCCAATGAACACCAGTTGGTTTTTAAAAAGTTAAAAAGCTGACATTTTCCATATTAAAATATGGAAAATGTCAGCTTTTTAACTGGAATCAACTGGAATTTAGATATGAGTTCATACATTGTCTCAATTCATGAATCCTAGAAATAAAATACAGAAACAAGACTTGGCTATGTCATTCTTGTTGTATTCTCTTTTGTCCAAAGTTGTATTTAAATCATGCCTAAATAGTGTTCTATCGACAAGCCCGTATGCCTTGGCTACATGTTTAAATCACTTCACTTTCAACTTGGATTCTTGTCCAAGCTTTGATTGATTGCGTGAAATGTCATAAACTATAATTGCACATCATGGTCGCCCATCACATTTTTTGCATAAGAACACATTGGTGCATTGAATCCAATAACAAGTAAAAGTTTTGCTGTTTTATTTTATTTTTCTTAAAAGAATAGTACACTTCTTCATTGTGAAAGAATGGAGTGGGGCAGAGAAATGGGTTGGGGGAGAGAAGGAGAAAGGGGTGGGGCAGAGAAGGACCAGATAAATAGGGTGGAGCAGATAAATGGGATGGGGCAGAGAAGAAGCAGATAAATGGGGTGGGGCAGAGAAGAAGCAGATGTGGGCAGAGAAAAAGCAGATAAATTGGGTGGGGCAGAGAAGCAGTAAATGCGCTAGGGTGGGGCAGGGAAGAAGCAGATAAATGGGATGGGGCAAAGAAGAAGCAGATAAATGGGGTGGGGCAGAGAAGAAGCAGGGTGGGGCAGGGAAGAAGCAGATAAATGGGATGGGGCAGAGAAGAAGCAGATAAATGGGGTGGGGCAGAGAAGAAGCAGTAATTTTGTTATACAGTAGGTGCAATTAATTTTGGATTACAAATTTCACTTTCATATGTATAATGCTTGATCTTTGTATCCGGATTTTGTTGTACTTTTTATATTTGTATAATAACTATTGTGTTTTATCATATATTAATTGATTTTAATTAGTTTGTATGCATTGTAATTTAAGTTTTATATATCACATTTTTGTAAGGCGCCTTGAGGTTGTTTACAACATAAGGCGCTTGATAAATTGTATTTATTATTATAGGTTTTCCCGGCCAATTTGAAAATCTTATCAATCAAATTAGCTTTCCAGTATTCAAATTCACGCTAAATTGAATGATTTTCCAAAAGCTTATTTCTATTTCCATATATCAGCATTCAATTACATTTCGATGTATTCAATTTCATTTCGAAGTATTCCATTTCATTTCCAAGTATTCAAATTCACTTTCATGCATTCAATTTACCTATTTAATCATATGATATGTAAAATCTGTATTCAAATTCAATTGCATATTTGTGCACAATGGTCAGTGATCATAATCGCTATGTTTATATATCTTTTTGGAATATTTTTAGGAATGAGGGGATAACGGTTTCAAACATGGCGTAATGTCTGCGATTGGGTCATTATGCTTTACCTTCATGTTCTTGTTTGGACATAAGTTGAGAAAAGCGTTGGAGTGTTCCCTTTATCCTCCATTTACAGATATTCTAATTACATGCGATGTTTATTTCATATAATTATTGATATGAATAAATGAACGAATAATTATACAAGAAAAATGTATAATTATATGCCTATCCATTAGGACATATAAATATATATAAATGCTATGCTCGGACAGGGGGGTGTCTGAGGGGGATGTGCCCCCTCAGTAGAAAAGGTTTCAATTTACGAACTCATTTGGTGCGATCTGGAGTATTTTTTATCAATGCACGAAAGAAGATGAGCATATATATAATATATTTTTGATTTAAGTAAAGATGGTTTAAAAGCTCCAACAGGGGGGGGGGGGGGGGGGGGTCTGAGAGGGGATGTGCCCCTCAGAATTGGATTTTTGTTCGATTTTCGAACCTCTTTCTTTCCCTTTTTCCCTCATTTTCTTCTTTTTCCCCCCTTTTTTTGGTGGAGGGGGCCGGGCCTGTCGAACCCCCATGTATAGCACGGGGGGGGGGGGGGTTAGTTGGATAGGAGGATTGCTGTAGAAAGAACCTTGAATACAATCTATGGTTTGATGATACCTTCGCCAAAGAGTTACACATATTTTTGGAATTTCATTGCTCAACATATGTTACTAAATAGAATGCAATTATATGGTAATTGTTTGCACAGAAATGTAATTGAATTCACGACATGACAGCTGCACCAATCCTCCATGAATTAGTTTGCAGTTATATCGAATAGCGTGATGGATATACTATATTGAATGCTTCTATGGTCAACCGACTTGAATGGATAGTGTGATTGAATGCTGATATTACTTAATTGAATGCTGATATTACTTAATTGAATGCTGATATTACTTAATTGAATGACTTTATATGGAAATTGACATTATACTAAATCCGTTCAACCAATTTAGCGTGAATTGAAACTACAGAAATACTAAATAGAATAAAGTAAGTTTTAAATCGACTGGGAAACCTATATTATTATTATTATTATTATAAATGGGGTGGGGCAGAGAAGAAGCAGATAAATGGGGTGGGGCAGAGAAGGAGCAGATAAATGGGGTGGGCAGAGAAGAAGCAGATGCGTTAGGGTGGGGCAGGGAAGAAACAGATAAATGGGATGGGGCAGAGAAAAAGCAGATAAATGGGGTGGGGCAGAGAAGCAGATAAATGGGGTGGGCAGAGGAGCAGATAAATGGGGTGGGGCAGAGAAGAAGCAGATAAATGGGGTGGGGCAGAGAAGCAGATACATAGGTTGGGGCAGAGAAGAAGCAGATACATGGGTGGGGCAGAGAAGAAGCAGATAAGTGGGGTGGGGCAGAGAAGAAGCAGATAAGTGGGGTGTGGCAGAGAAGAAGCAGATAAATGGGGTGGGGCAGAGAAAAAGCAGATAAATGGGGTGAGGCAGACAAGAAGTAGATAAGTGGGGGTGGGGCAGAGAAGAAGCAGACAAATGGAATGGGGCAGAGAAGAAGCAGATAAGGAGGAGATAAGAAGGATAAGGATTTATTAATACTAAAATATACGCATACGGTTACAAGTGCCTGACTTTACACTCAATGACGCGCCTCCTGTTTTCCATCTTTCGTATAAAATCCAAGAGCTTATACGGTTACAAATGCCTAACTTTACTTTGGACTTTTGTATGAACATGACTACGGTTATAAATGCCTAACTTTACACTCATTGACAACGGGAATAACTGAGTTCAAGTTTTTCAGAAAACAGACACATCTGTTCATGATATGCAAACCAAATTGATTGACACGATTCATGCAATGAATTGGACGAAGAATATGTCGGGTGCGATTCCCCTTTGTAGTTCCGTTGCGCGTGGCAACATGGATAACCTCTTCTCTATAAAGCAATATAGCCTTAAAGGCATATTATGTGATCTTTTCCATGGGACGCAATCTACCCTTGATATTCTTTTGGAAAGCAGATTTTCTTGCAGATTTACATTTCTGTTCATAAATATATTCTGAGATACAGAGCGATACGATTCCAAATTACCTCAAAATCATGGTTTAAAGAGGTTGAACATATAATTGTCCTGCTGCATCGGTTTATTTACATTCTAAATTTACTCTAAAACCATGATTTTGAAGTAATTCATTCACCCTGTAATTCATGATCAGAAATGTAAATCTGCAAGAAAATCTGCTTTAAAAAAATCAATGTTAGAGGGTGTCCCATGGAAAAGATCGCATAATGTGCCTTTAAACAATTTATGCTCAAAGGGTACCTCTCTTCCTTGCTATTTTAAGCAATGTAGGGGAGAGCGGGGAGTATACACACTCGGGGAAGGTTCGCCCATCACATGATTCCCATCATTGCGGCCACTGGTTGAATTTGACGAACACGCAGTTTTATATTCCGCTGTTTATTGTTGCAAACTTCCCATGGTAATTTTATGACGTGCCTTTGGGGAATACTCGCATGGCCGAGGGGCCGGGGACCAAAAACACACAGAATAATTATAACGGACAAGCTTTTAAAAGTTTAATATATGCACTATTGTTTATTCATAACTGAAAGTTCAACTCGAGTCATATAAATTATACCGCACCCAGCATCCTGACTAATCCTTTAGAAGTAACATGAAGCGAACCAAACTGAGTTTCTGTGAATCAGAAACTCACCTGTTGTATAATAAATGATTACATGGCCTAAATTATTATGATGTCCTCTTAGCGTGGCGTGTCGACTTGAATTCGTCAATGTTGGTGTCCACGTATTCGGAATTGAATTTCGAAGACGGCGGTACGGTGTAGCCAGTTCAAGTAAATCATTGTCTAAATGATAGATATTGAAATACTGAGAAAAACGGTAAATCAGCGTTACAACAGTAACATGGCAGATCTCCGGAAGGTATTTTTCCCAAAATTAAAACAGAAAAACAACTGAAAATCCAATGATGTATTGGACTATTATTTCAAGACGTCAGTCGGATAAACCATAATATTTGCGCATAGGCCCAGATAATCTGGTAAATGTTGTGAAATCATTCTGCCCCCCCCCCCCCCCCCCCACACCCACCAACCCGCCCAGGGAAACCAGCGGCGTGTCCAAATAGGGTCCCTGATGGGAAACCACATGGCACCTACAGAGATAGACATTGCATGAGCAATAGCGTGTCCAAAGGGTGGGGCGCATGCCAACCCTTCAATATCATTCGGGGGGAGGTGCCCACAAAGCGGGGAGATTAAAGCGTTTTACTTCATTCTATCCAATTTCCAGGCGTCAGTCGGGGGACTCGAAATCAAATTTGAATAAAATGGCAAAATTCTTTTGTCTAACTAATAATGTTCCACTTAAAGTGGAGATTCCTCCTTGCTTGTTAAATCAGTAAATTTTTAAATCACCAACATCAAACTACTTCTAACGGTAAAATCGCTTATTTCTTCAAAAATACTCAAATGAAAAAACACAGTTTTTGCCATAACGTAGTGAATAGATCTCTCTTTTCATTCTATATAAGGGGCGATATCCAAACTCTACAGTGATTTTAAAGCATTTTTCTAGCGATTTTACAACGATATTCCAACGGTATTTCGTTCTATTGTTAAAAGCATCGGAAAAAGATCGGTGATTAACTAGAAACCTCTCTACTTATCTGGCGTTAACAATAGAACTATTGTAGTACTCTCGATGGCTGCATTAGTGAAGCAGACAGATCAAAGGCGCAAGGAAGGTTGTGTTATATTCTTTAAGAAATACTATAATATAGTATTTCTTAAAGAATATAACACAACCTTCCTTGCGCCTTTGATCTGTCTGCTTCACTAATGCAGCCATCGAGAGTACTACAATAGTTGTTAACGCCAGATAAGTAGAGAGGTTTCTAGTTAATCACCGATCTTTTTAACAATAGAACGAAATACCGTTGGAATATCGTTGTAAAATCGCTAGAAAAATGCTTTAAAATCACTGTAGAGTTTGGATATCGCCCCTAAGATAATATTAATTTTCGACATTGCGATCATTTTATTTGGTTGTATTTCTTTCTTCAAATCACCCTGTACAAATAAAAATAAGTGGAATGCAACTCAAAGGAGCTCTGGTTTTTCTATATGATTTTTATACCCTCAGTTTCAATACAGGGGGTGTCCTAAATGTCATATGAGTGGTATAATCCATACACATCCCATGCCTTTTGGTTTGCAAAAAAAAGACGGATGGACCTATAAGTTCTTTATCAAAATACACTTTATTCCATTAATTTGATCGCCTAACTCTTGCGATATAATCAATTTGAACTCTATATAGAATAAAGCTTTCAACTGAAAAAAGCTGCAATTGAGATTCCCATTGATAATACAATCATACATCAGTTTATTGTTTAAATACAATTCACATGTTGTTTGTTAACTATAATTTGAATGCAAAATGGGTTTTTCTGTTGAACTTGTATCAACATTTAGTAGATAGTAAAAGAATTATTTTGCTTGTCTAACATAATTCTGAGTTGCTCAAGCACAGGATTGCCTGTGCATTTTTCCATGGCTTTTTCAGACGGCCTTTGTCTTGGTTCCTTTAGGCCAATCACAAGTTCGAATTGCTAACCCGCGAATTTTTGCTTTGTTGCTCAGCCGCGCGTATCCGGCTCAACACAGCCCTTGTTTCCCTGGATTCATTCGCTAGGTCATATCGTTCTGCGATTCCATACCAGAAGGATCTGTAGATCTTAAGCCTTCAGCTGCCAAAGACAAATTAATGAAGGAGGTTAACCTCAACCGAATGGCGGGTCCTTTTAGCTCAAGTCCATTACCAAATCTTATAGTTTCACCAATTGGCTTGGTCCCGAAATCCGAGGTTGGGAAATTTCGCTTAATACAACATTTATCGCATCCGGAGGGTGGTTCCATCAATGACGGCATTGACAAGTCATTGTGTACAGTTCAATACGCAACTTTTGACGATGCAGTAAATTTAGTGTCACGTAAAGGGCGCATTGATGGCAAAAGCGGATGTTGAATCAGCCTTTCGTCTTTTACCCATTTCTCCTGACGATTTTGAACTTCTTGGCATTAAATTTGGTGATGCTTTCTTTGTTGACAAATCTCTTCCTATGGGTGCTTCCTGTTCTCCATTTTACTTTGAAACTTTTTCTACCTTCCTTGAATGGGCGGGTAAGAGGGAGGCGGGTTCCGATAACATACACTGAAAAATAAATTGGTGTCACAGCGACGCCTTCTTGGAGTCAACTGTAAATGACACTTACAAAGGCGTTATTTTGACTCCAAAATTGGTGTAATCGTCAATGATATGGGTTTGCAAATAATTTACGTTGACACCGTTAAGTGTCCGACGGACACCTTTCAGTGATCATTTAGTGATTTACACCAAAACTGGTGTCAGATTAATTGAAATAACTCCAAGGGCGTCAATAGTTGGCGGGAAAGCTCACGGTTTTTAGAGGTGTCGAAGCAGCATGACACCAATTGGTGTCATTTTGACACCAATTGGTGTCATTTTGACACCAATTGGTGTAATTCTGACACCAACGGGTGTAATTCTGACACCAATTGGTGTAATTCTGACACCAAATTGGTGTAATTCTGACACCAAATTGGGCGTCTATCAACATCAACGCATGCGTTTTCTCGTCGCCATTTTGTTTGCATGTTACGAGCCGGTAAGACTGGTAAGTACCGATCTGCTCCATTTCCAGACATTTTTGATAATAATTATGATACAATTAGCGTAATGTAAGCCTTGTTCAAGTTGTTTAATATTGCGCCAACTAACTGATGAAATGAATTACAATTTCATAGTCAGAGACTAGCATTTTGTTGGACTGTGTCAGTGCATGGACCTACTAGTACTATGTGTGTGTTCGTCATGCATGCATACGATGATATGTGCAACATTACATACATGTAGCCCGATTTATCTGGCTCAGTGGTCATCTTTTTCATACGGACGTCTTACATTACGCTAATTGTATCATAATTATTATCAAAAATGTCTGGAAATGGAGCAGATCGGTACTTACCAGTCTTACCGGCTCGTAACATGCAAACAAAATGGCGACGAGAAAACGGCTCCTAAACATGTGCTATCTCAATATGACTCTTAAGAGAGTCAATATTACACCCCATTGGGGTGTAATGACATTTTTCGAAAATGGGTCCTCAGGTAACCACCCAAAGGTGTCAAAATGAATATGACACCCAAAGGTGTCAATTTGACACCCATATTGGTGTCAATTTGACACCCATAATGGTGTCAATTTGACACCTTTAGGGTGTCAAACTCAATATGACACTTAAAGAGAGTCAATATTACACCCCATTTGGGGTGTAATGGCATTTTCGAAAATGGGTCCTCAGGTAACCACCCAAAGGTGTCAAAATGAATATGACACCCAAAGGTGTCAATTTGACACCCATATTGGTGTCAATTTGACACCCATAATGGTGTCAATTTGACACCTTTAGAGTGTCAAACTCAATATGACACTTAAAGAGAGTCAATATTACACCCCATTTGGGGTGTAATGGCATTTTCGAAAATGGGTCCTCAGGTAACCACCCAAAGGTGTCAAAATGAATATGACACCCTAAGGTGTCATATTTTACACCCATAATGGTGTCAATTTGACACCTTTAGGTGGCCAACTGAGGACCCATTTTTTGACGCTTGTTTTAGTGTCAAAATGACACCAAATTATTTTTCAGTGTATCACACTACGTAGACGATTTCATCTTCGTTTCGCCTGCTGAGGGTGGGTTGTCATGCCAACACATTGTCAATAGTTTCAACAAGGTGTGTAGCAATTTGGGGGTTCCGTTAGCTAAAGACAAATCAGTTGCCCCCACTACTAGATTAGTGTATTTGGGCTTAGAAATTGATTCTGTTCGCCAGGTTATTTCAATCCCTGCTGATAAATTAAAAAGAATCACAACTAAGGTTCAGAATGTACATAATTCGTCAAAAGTCACATTACGTGAACTTCAATCAGTTATAGGTTCCCTTTCTTTTGTATGCAAGGCGGTTAACCCAGCCGTCTCATTGATCTAACGCGGGGCGCGAAACAGTCTTGGCACAAAATTCGTATCACAAAAGGGGCATTGTGCGATTTGAAAATGTGGCTAGTTTTTTTGCAGAGTTTCAATGGTAGTGCAATTATCCCGGAGCAATTTTGGTGCGAAGATCGCGATTTACAATTTTTTACAGACGCGAGCGGCGAGATAGGTTTCGGGGGATTCTTTAAAGGGGCTTGGTTTCAAGGTCATTGGCCTGAAAAAATGCAAATCAGCTAGACATTCTATTGCTTGGTTAGAATTTTTTCCAGTGGTTGTTGCAATAGTGGTATGGGGTGATTTATTGAAGGGTAAGCGCGTGATCATACGGTCAGATAATGCAGCCGTGGTAGCTATAATCAATAAACAATCCTCAAAATGCCCTGAGATCATGAAATTAGTTCGATTTTTTGTTCTTCGATGTCTCAAGGACAATGTCGCTTTTTCCTCGCATCACATTCCAGGCGTTAAAAATAACATCGCTGATGCATTATCACGTTTTCAGATGGACCGCTTTTGGGAATGTGCGCCGGGTTCATCGCTAATGGGCGTTCAAGTACCGGGATTTCTTTGGAACCTTTAGAGGCAGAAGCACAGAAGCTAATCCACGCGTCTTTGGCCAGAAGCACTCACGCGACTTACCGTCGCGGAGTTGCAAGTTTTGATTTTTTCCGCACACGACTTGGTGTCACCTGCGTGTGGCCCGCGCCTATTCCTCATGTTGTCGCTTTTCTATCACAGTTATCAATTGAAGGGAAAGCCCCCTCCACAATTAGTAGGCCTACTTACTTAGCTTCAATCGCATATGTTCATAAGGTTAATGGGTGGTTAGATCCTACTGACAATTTTGTGGTAAAAAAATTGAGAGAGGGTTCTCGGCGCTTAAAAGGTCAACCCGATTGTAGATCTCCCATCACCATTCCTATTTTGAGTCACATTTGTCAATCTTTGCGGGGTATTTGCACCTCAGTGTTTGAGGCATCATTATTGAGGGCAGCCTTCCTTTGAGCTTTTTTTGGTTTTTTGAGAGTGGGGAATTCACTGCTATTTCAAAAAATTCAGACACGTCACGCATTTTGAACTTTAGGGATGTCACCATCAATGAGGGTTTCATGGATGTAGTTATTAGGTTTTCTAAGACCGACCAAAGAGGGGAATCTGTTACTCTTCGATTCGAGCAAGGTAGCAGCAATGTTTTATGTCCTGTTAGAGCAATGTCAGAGTATTTAGGCGTCAGACCAGTCGTCGAGGGCCCCCTTTTTATCCATTTTTGTACGTCCCCTCTCACTCGTTATCAATTTGACAGCTTACTTAAGAAGGGTATTAGAACAATAGGTCTGGAGTCTAAAAGTTTTTCTCCTCACAGCTTTAGAATTGGGGCAGCCACAGCTGCTGCTGTTGGGGGCATACCAGTAGATTCTATTAAATCAATGGGGCGGTGGCAGTCATCAGCTGTCATGCTATATATTAGGCCACATCGTATCATCCATTCAAGTGCTTGGTCTGGTAATTTATAAGGGTTTATTATTGCCTATCTCAATGGATATATCATATAGCTTACCTTGTTTATTGCTATTCTAATCTGTCTTTTTTATTTTTTATATCTCCCCATATTTTTTTTTTGCTTTGTTTTTCTTTGCTTGTTTTTCAATAAACAATATTTTTGCACAGGTCGCCTTTGGGTTGCTGGCGACAGCATAGTTAGCTGGCTCGGTTTCTACAATACACAACCTTCAGTTGCGGCACTACCTTTTGGATGGGCGACAGCGGTGCCCGGCTGTTCAGAGTGTCAAAAATGGTAAAAACAAACCTGGCTGGTTACCCATTCCCCACCACCCTCATAATACACGCAGGTACTAATGATTTGTTCACTACCCCTATTTTTGACCTAAGACAGCGCATCCTTGAGACACTGACAGTGTTCCGTAATTTACTACCTCGTACTAGAATCATTTGGTCTGACATTTTGGAGAAGCGGTATTACCACGATGAGTCTAAGCCAGGGGGTGGTAAATCCTGTGTTATCTCACTCAACAAATATGCCTTCAAGGTTTGCAGATCCATAGGTAACGCGTGTGCTATCCGTCAGTACAAAGTTATCTTTCCAGCAGACAAGACTCTGTATAGGTGGGACGGCTTGCATATGTCCCCTAAAGGCAACATAATACTCAGGGACTCTCTCCAAAGGGCTCTCACACACTTCAACGAGTTTCCTGAGGCAATTACCTTCACCACCCCTCCTGTCTAAAATTATTTTACTTAAAATTCACTTATTACGGGGGTGGGGGGAGGGGTAGGTCAAGTCCCCTCATAGGCCCTTGTTTGGCAGTTTGCTATACACCTTTTGATTAACCCGAGTCACATCATCATTCTTTTTTTGTCCATTTCACATTTGCTTTTCAGTGAACAATATACATTTGAAAAAAAGTTTATTAATAACCTCTACCTTAAATCCCTTGGAGAGGGGTTTGGCTTCGCGTTCCCGCTGTCCAGGCTTTGTTAATAATGTTAGCCTCATATGGCAAGTTAGGTTCCCATACGATAGAATTCTAGGGAGAAATTGGGACAAGCTCTTCGCTGCCCAGGTTCTATTCTTTCCCAGTGCAGGCTCAGAAATGTTTATTATGAATACCATTGCGATGTGAAAAAGTATGATCGGTCGATAACTTCCACCAGGTAAAACCGGGGAAGGTTTCATTTTGGCTGGTTATATACAACCCCCATGGTTAAATTTAATCGTCCAATACTTAAATAATTAATAATTAATTAAATTTGATGTCAATCAATGAAGTGTTTATCTACGGATAACAATGGAACAGAATGACCAAATATGGTCGGTTTACACAACACCCAATTATATGTGTCACTATGGACTGGAATTTATAGACACAATAGAATGGTGTTGGTGTGTGATTAAGGTCAAAATCTTGAAGTACATTGAAAATGTGCTAAATATAATATGAGTAAATAATAACAATTGATGATGGCCTATAAGCATGATGTGTCACTAAAAACTTTAAATATATGGACACATTTGAATAGAGTGACCTCAAGGTCAGCTCCTCATCTATTGATAAAAAATGTCATGTATTACATTTGAAAATAAAATTTAATGTGCATAATCAACTCCTTTGTCAGGAGTGAGGTCTGGTTTAGTAATGATAACATTAAAATGCACTTCTGGTATGAGCTTACAGATTACGCTCCTCATGACTCTTTGCGTTTGCGTCTTGTTCTTGTAATCCTCGTGTCTGGCAGCAAATACTTATTATTGACTGTATCGATTGGAAATAATCTACTTTATGCCCCACATAATACTATGCATAATAAAAATCAAGGCAGGCTGGAGCTGCTTCGGCAGAAACAAAACCATTCTCTGCGATAAAACCATACCAATAACATTAAGGACAAGGGTTTTCAATCAATGTGTGCTACCTACCATGACATATGGTGCCGAAACTTGGTCAACAACCAAAGAAACTGAACAGAAACTTCTAGTAGCGCAGCGAGCCATGGAAAGGAGGATGTTAAACATAACAATACGAGACAAACAAAAGAACACTACCATTCGTAATAAAACCAAAGTAAAAGACATCATTAACAAAATCAAGGAAATGAAATGGAGATGGGCAGGACACATAGCGAGACAAAACGATAATCGGTGGACAATAAAAACAACCGAGTGGCAACCCCGTACAGGCAAAAGGAGAAGAGGCAGGCAGAAACAAAGATGGAGAGACGAGCTAACCGAATACAGAGGAACGACATGGACACGAGAAGCACAAGATAGACACAGATGGAAGATGCTGAAAGAGGGCTTCAGCCTACAGAGGCTGAAAAAGCCTAGGTAAAAGGTAAAATACTATGCATGTATCGTTAAATACTGGAGAATATAAAAGTTGCAAGCATCACGCGATACTGGTACGTTTTTATGTACATAATTGTGTTCCAGAATCGCCCGATACTGCAAGCTACCAGTGTAATTTGCCCCAGATCGAACGATATTTGTGTTCCAGTATCGTCAGATACTGGAACATTTTATATATGGAATACTGACTTTCTACCAGTATCAAACGATACTGGGTGTTTCAGTATCGTCCGATACTATTATAGTCTGTTTGGTCATCCTGAGACAGTGACGTAACTGCGTATTCTACTAATTGCAGCACATAACGCGCGCGCCTACTCGAGGCGCTGGCGTATACTACGAGCGGTGAAAGACGGAATATACATACGCGTGCGTAAAAGCTGCGCCTGTTAAGTTACGTCACTTTCCAGGGGAAGCCAAATAGAGTATATAATAGTACAGTCCAGAAGCTGGGACCTAAAGTACACTTTTTCTAATGATTGTGAATTACTCCGGCGCAAGCGACGCTCGTGGCGCTTCTTTACATTACAACCAAAATAACATAAAAAGATATACTAGAAATACATAAGAACAAAGATGAGAAGAGTGACATCAAGCAAATGCTTCCAAGTACATTAAGGTTTTATTTAAAATATGTACAGAGTTTGACAGTTTCACATATTCAGGCAAGCTACTCCATAGTTTTGGTGCTGCGACCTGAAAACGTCGCTGTCTCTACTGATATTTTGCAAATTGTTCTTGAAGAAGCCCTTGCAATGACAACATCCCATCCAGCTTTTAGCCAGGGGGATAAAAAAAAACATAGTTCTCAACACATATAAAGTGGCCAAAGCTGAATTTGCTTGCCTGAGTAGATTTGCCATAATTTGTTAACGAAAGCTCTAAAATGGACAGAAATATTTTCATGGCACATTAAAGATTGATGAACATAATTACATTATTACTATTTCTAAATGGCTATCTGAATTAAAATCCAAGTTTCCTGATTATATGTTGCGGATCACAGATTTAAAAAAAAATATGAGTCCGATATTATCTACCTGATAATTTTGCTCTATTCATCGACTTTATGACCGTCTTTAAAATTCAGTGAAAATCAAGCTTGTTAGGGATGGCATCCAGATTTGTACGGATTGAAAACCGCAGATCGGAGAGAGTGGGGAGTAAACGCACTGGGATAAACAGACAATTTTGTGTAGATAAACGGAACGCGGTTAAATAATGACAATCAATACGTGTTTAGCCATGCTTAGCGAACGCATTGAACAACTCCCGTGAACGGACAGCCAGTGCGTTTACCCTCTCCGATCTACGGTTTTCAATCCGTACGAATCTGGATGCCATCCCTTAGCTGTGCAGCTCATTTTACAGACCACATTTGTGGCCAGTCACATCGAAAGGATGCTTATGTCGGCAGCATGCATTTGCAGATATTCAAAAATTAAGCATGAAGAAAGGATTTTCTACACATCAGAATACATTGAACAATTCTACCAAGAAAGCTCTGTCATTTTGAAGCTTACAAGATAAACTTTTGTATGAAAATAAAACCTCAAATGTCACTTAAAACACTTTTCACGTGGCAGGCCTCGGCAGACGAAATTCCAAAATTTCACAAAAATTCAGAAATGTAAAATTTGTTAAATTTCATAATCATATATTTAGAATCACCATATGAAATGCATTGAAATGGATACAAACATGCCTAGTATTGATTCAGTAATCCTTTGGATAGACCTTGAAAGTTAGGAAAGGTTTCTGACAAATCTGTTTTGTATGGTAAAACCAATAGCTGAGTGGAAAGTGTATAGACATCATAGGCGTGCGCAGGATTTGTTTACCCGGGCTTAAAAATAAATTTCATTGGTTCGCACCGCTATCCGCGGTAACGCGGACAAGGGGGTCTGAGGGGGATGTGCCCCCCTTGGAATTGGATTTTTTTTGTTGAATTTTCGAACCCGTTTGGTGCGAGTTGGTGTGTAATTTTGACCAGTATTTTATTGAAAAGCCTTAACTTCATTTCCAATCAATATTGGCTTATTATCAATTTCATTCAAAATTTGATATTTTTTCCCCCCCTTCAATTTTGCAAAAGCAAACAACACGGCGTAAGGGTTTGAAATTGCGAATGAATTGAAAACGATTTGCGCGCAGCGCGAAAATATTGGGTATTGTAAAAAGAAAGGTTTAACAAACCGTTCCTGAAGCCGTGGTGTTAAGCTTGACTGATAATTAATCAGTGAAACCAATTTGCGCGTAGCGCGCCAAAAATGTCTATTTTAACACTACAAAGGTCCAGAAAACGTTTCTGAAGCCACCTTGATCCAAATGAATAACAAAGTAGTATAAAAAAATTGACATTGTAAAAATAAAGGTTTAGAAAAACGTTCATGAAGCTATCTTGTTAAGCTTCAATAATTAATAATCAGTGAAACTAATACGCGCGTAGCCGCGCAAAAAATGTCTATTTTAACAATAAAATGATGACTCCCTATAAATAGTTCTTGTGCTTCCCTTCTTCATTTCTTTCAGTATCTTCCTTTAATCCTCTCCGGCCCCATAGCGAAAAAATACGAATGTATCAGATAACCACAAGATAATCATCGGGTAGGTCGGTAGCTACAAAATGAGTTTTGACCGGGGGTTTCCCCAACTTTGGGTACTTTTATACAACACCTAGATTTCTACATATGTTGAATAAAATTGAATCAACCATTTACCCAACAGATGATTAAACGCAATTAAGTATTTTGCTCAACATTTTAGCAGTGTAAGTGTCATCCTGGATGGACCGATACAAATGGGTATATCCCACACTCTCAGAACAAAGGTTAAAATCTTTAACCATGTTGGTTAAAATTTTAACCAACGGGAGGTTACCAGGTGAACCACACAATTGGTTGGGTAAAACCGTAACCAACAGCTGTTGGTTAAACTTTAACCTGTGGCTGGTTACAATTGTTGATCATTTGTTGGTTAATATGTTTTAACCAACAGTGGTTGGTTAAAAAATGTTGGTTAAACTTTTATTTTTTTTGCGAAACAAGACAACATTACAATATTGGCCCAATATTGGCTTTCAATATTGGCGCCAACCCGTGGCCAGGACCAACTTTGGCAAAAGGGCAAGCCCAGGGACAAGGGATAGGACAAGGCACAGTACAAGGCACAAGATCCAAGCCAAAAGGTCGGGAAGCGATAACTTAAAACAGCGGCGGCAATTGTTACGTCAGAATTTATACGAAATCAATGGTGTAATTTTCCGCCCCTGGTATATTGTGCCCATTATTGGACCAATATTGGTTGCCAACATGATGCTAATTGAAGAGCGCCAATGTAAAACCAATATTGGTCCAATATTGGTTGGCAACATGATGCCAATTGAAGAGCGCCAATGTTAAACCAATATTGGACCAATAATGGGCACAATATACCAGGGGCGGAAAATTACACCATTGATGCATGATTTCATATACAAATTCTGACGTGGTCTAACAATTGCGGATTGCACAAAATATGTTCCCGCCATTGAAATTCTTTGGCGGGAATCTTGTTATGACCTATTGTTGGTTAAATTATGATGCCTTAACCAACGTTGAATAAACTAAAAATTAATTATATTTTTACTCTTTAACCAACGCAGTATTAAAAGTATTTTTTAACCAACGCTTCATTTTTAACCAATGTAGTATACTTTTTAACCAACATTCTTTTAACCCATGCATGTTTTTTTAATACCTGTTCTGAGAGTGCAGCGAGCACTATTTTGTTCATTTTACCGCACCGTATTTTGGTGCTGTAAGCTCGACCATAACAGACCGTTTGCTTCGAGATCAGCTTGAGTGCAAACACCGATGTATTCACATTAAACACTTCCCTGCATCGATACAATACCGGGTTATTTACTCTAGTAGTTGGTCCTAGGAACAGTGGACAATAGGCGCTACAGCCTGTTTTGAGAAAATTAGTGCTTCACAATGTTGTCATGCCACTTTTTCTTCAGTGCATCTATGGATGCTTTGTTATCTCGGCATTCTTCCATCGCTTCAAAAAGTTTACCTCTTGTAGCTCCATCAGACTCTCTCCCCCGCCAAAGATTGAAAACTTTCCGTTCCCTTTCCTTGGGAGTGTTACCGCCTCGCTTGGTATTGTCGATGTCATTTTGTGTCAGACCTAGACGTATGTAAACATCATCGAGATTGGCGTAGTTAAATATGCCCAAGATGTCTGCCACATCAATGTCTGTCACCTTATCATCGTCTGAAACCACTGTTTGAATTATAAATCAAGAAATTAAGAAAACATATGTCTGTATTAGGTAGCACTGCAAACCAGTATGCAAATCCAATCGTGACTCTTACGTGAGACTTTAACGATCTGCTAGAAAACTAGCTGCTATCCCAGTTATGATAAATTCACCGACGAAAACAAATCATTAATGTTATACAAATAGTAATGGGGTATAGAGGTTCAAATAGTTTAAGGACACCCTGACTACCATATTATTTTTGATGAGTCCTGACACCATTTAAATGCCCTGACGAAAAAGAAAAATATGGCTGCCAAATTGTTGAAACATATTTTGACCACAATTCGGTTATTGTTGGTTCAATAGTTAACGCAGCGCCAAGGCTCAAGATAAACAGGGTTTTTTACCGGGAGCTACTTGTTTTCAAAAGTAGCGCTCGGGTCATGGGATTTATTGAGAACCAGGAGCTACTTTCAGTTTACCGGGAGCTAACTTTTTATTAAATCCAGCGTGGCAGCATTGTCAAATAGAAATTCGATGTCTTGGGCAAGCTTCCTGTTTGTCAACGGGTGCTGGTTTGGACTAAATATCAGCGCTCGGTTGTTTATTTTTCAATCTGATCCTGACCTGAGGAAGGCAAAACAAGAGGAAGTTGCCCATATCAAGCCGGGAGGTTGCAAAACTGTGAAAATTGTGTTCAGTGGCATGAGGATTTAAGTACTTTTTTATTCTTCTAATGTTTCTGATATACAATGAAGAACGAACAATACATTGATAAATCGAAAATAACACTTAAATTTCGAGCCTTTGTTGCAGGTGTGATGTCCGTATCACCTATTTTAATTGTAATATGTTGGACATTAACTTTAGATATTTGTTGTCTAGAACTAATCAAAACAAATTCAGTCTTCTTTTCATTCAACTTGAGAAGATTCTCCTCCATCCACCTACGAATCTCATAAATGTATGACTCGATACACTCAGTGGTTTGATCAGCACACTGTTGGGTGGATTTGAAAGACAAGTAAAAGTTGTAGGACACGAATGGAACATTTTACTTGTATGCTGTACATGGCTAATAGTCCCACTGTGTCAAACTTGATTAATGAGGGCTCACCCAGTTGTGATTCTAATACCAACAGACTGGTATGCTCCATAAAAACAGGCTGCATGGTATTAACTTACAAACCATAATAAATACACACTTAACAGGAAAAGTGTCATATTTAACCCTTTTTTCAGTTGGTGCATAGTTGAACCTGACAAGAAGTCATTTTTAACTACCTATAGTGCTGCAAAAATGATGTAAAGAAATCCCATCAAATTAAAATTGTACATTTTTTCATGTCACATAAATACAGAGAGTGGTCTATTGCCCCCATCACACTCTTAGAAAAAATTAAGCAATGTTGGGTAACATACTACACTTCACGATGGTAAAAAGGGAACAGGGTTGTTTGTTGGGTAAAAATGTACACAACAGTGGTTGTGTAGAGTCTTACACAGCACACAGTGAACATTTTACCCATCAAATAGCTAAATTTTACCCAACAAAGTTTACACAATATCGTTGGGTAAATGTTTACCCCAAAACGACCATGTTCCCTATTTTGACCCAATTGTGTGTAACACTTTACACGACCGATGTTTTACCAACACTTGTGTCATTTTGGTACACATAAATTAATTTAAAAAAATGCAGGTATATAATTTAAGCCATTTTGGGTGTATATTTACATTCCAATCTTCTTTCGCAAATGGTATTTTTTCTAGAAACACTAAATAGTCAAACTTTGTGAATATCTTTAAAGAGAAGTATAGCTCCTATTTCAACAAACAAGGTGTCATATGAAAGGTAATTCAATTTAGAAGATTCTCTCGCTAGCTTTTTCCATTAAAGTGTTTCTAGTCTTTTTTGTGTCAATTTGAACTTTTGCCTTTAAAAAATCCCTAAGAAAATAATTTTCTCAAAAATTAAACACTTTATTCACAAAAACTGGCGAGACAATTTAGGTAATATGCTTATTAACTATTTCCCAAAGTGACAGACCCATAGCAGTTTCCTACTTGGCTGAAAATATTCTAATGTCCAAAAATTGTGTTAATATAAAGTATTTTATATGACTAAATACGACAAGATAGAAATAAATTGCTGAAATTAGTTGGTGAATGTTGAGATTGGCATGAAAAAAGCATTAATATAATGAAACTAGTAAATTATAATGCTATATTATCTTAAGGGAGACCGTTGTGTGAAGGTCAGGTTGCCTGCAACCCGTTGAAAAATCGACCTTGATAATAATGTGCTACCGCTAGTTTACTTTACCTTGACTGGACAATAGTTAAATCTATCGGTAACGCGGCTTTCTACACAGAGAATGACAGAATATGCGAAATGTTGCCAAACTAAAATCATTTGTTCATCTTATTTTCGTAGACTTGGCCGTTAACATGGTAAAGAGCAATAACACTTGCGATCGCCGTAATCGACTGAGCTAACGAAGTAGCTGATGATGTGGAAGTGTTTTGCCCAACAAGGTTTAAAACACAATATCGTTTGGTAAATGTTTACCCCAAAACGACCATGTTCCCTATTCTGACCCAATTATGTGTAACACTTTACACAACCGGGGTTGTGAAGAGGTTTTACCCAACACTTGTGTCATTTTGGTACACATAAATTGGGTAAATTTCCTTTACCCAATAATGCTGTGTAGGCAATTTGTTGTGTGACACTTTACCCTTCATTGTGCACATTCTTTGCACATTTAAGCTATGGCGGGTGACAACGGTCAAAGCTTCCTAGTGCAGGTACAGGACTGAGGACCTTATCCCGGCTTTTTGTAGGTAAAACGTGATATGATGCATGCATTCATTTATAGTCCTGTAGAATAAAACAATAGTCTTATGGGAGTTAAGTAGTGATAGATCTGGTCTGAGATCTAGGCCATATTTCCTATCTCTATTGCGTACAGTATATAATAATCATATAATCTAATTATACGCAAGTAGTACAGGACTATACAGCTACTTCACTCCTAAAAGAATATAAATTGTCTTAAAAATAACTATAACATTATACATATCACAATTTCCAAATCCGGGATTAAGTCTTCAAGGCCTGCCTCCAGCAAGAAAGCTTTGACCGTTGTCACCCGCCATAGCTTAAAGGCATATTATGTGATCTTTTCCAGAGAGCGCCCTCTATTCATTATTTTTTTTAGAAAGTAGATTTTCTTGCAGATTTACATTTCTGATCATAAATCATACATACATTCCAAGTTACAGAGCGATACGATTCCTAATTACCTCAAAATCATGGTTTTAGAGTGAATTTAGAGTGAAAATAATAAACTGTCGGATTATCCGACAGTTTATTTTCACTCTAAAATCATTTAATTAAGAATCGCACCGCCCTGTAACTTGGAATGTATGTACGATTTATGATCAGAAATGTTAATCTGCAAGAAAATCTTCTTTCAATTTTTTTTTCGATGTTGAGGGCGTTCCCTGGAAAGATCACATAATATACCTTTAAATGTGCAAAGAATGTTGTGCATAAAACAGTAAATTGCCTACACAGCATTATTGTTTAACGGAAATTTACCCAATTTATGTGTACCAAAATGACACAAGTGTTGGGTAAAACCTCTTCACAACCCCCGTTGTGTAAGTGTTACACATAATTGGGTCAAAATAGAGAATGGTGGTTTTGGGGTAAACATTTACCCAACGATATTGTTGTTTTAAACTTTGTTGGGTAAAATTTAGCTATTTGACGGGTAAAATGTTCACTATGTGTTGTGTAAGACTCTACACAAAACCACTGCTGTGTCCATTTTAACCCAAAAATCTTACACTTTCATGGTGTCAAATCATGTTTTACCCAATTGCGGCCACTTTTTCTACATTTCCAGAGTGTAAAACACGGAATTCAATAGTAAACTATTGCATGTGTAAAAAGATATTTACGAAATTGATGTTTAGAACATTATTGGGTAAAAAAAACTACACATTTCTTTTGTACCCAGCAAAATTTGACACTCATTTCTAAGCGTGCAATGCCCCGGATCAATGCTGGTTAAACTACTTACCATCACTTTTGCCTTTTGCCAAAAGTCATGCCAAAATTCATGATATAGTCTATCACATGACCAAGATACCCAGATACTCTCAATATTATAGGTATCCCATAAATGAGATATGAAATAACTACCCAGAAGTAGGTGTCTTTGATCAGGTAGGCCCTATACCCCAAAGACAGTATCACATAGGTGCTCTTAATCTTATCATTCCATATCCCATAATTCAGGTACCCCGTGTGCCCTTAATTATAATCCATTACCCCCAAGTGCACATACACGTACTACGAGGGGCATTCAATAAATACCTGCAACCATTGAAAATCTCTGAACCGTGACATGTGTCAATAAAATAAACTTATGATACTTAAACTGTTACCCTTACCCCTTTCTCACGGAAAAATACAAACATGTAGGTCATTTTTATCATGTAATTTCAGTACTATAAACATATGGTCTCTGGGCACTGAAAATTGACAAGAATCAGCATTATAAATCAAGCGCCAATGTTAACACTGTTAACGCATATAAACACTGCACAAAAATATAGTAACCATTTTTTTCGAGACACCCTGTGTTTAATTCCTAAGACCCTTAAATATCTCCGAAATATGGAGAGGAAAAAAAAAATTCCTGCGCATTTTGACACCTCATTTGTCACAATAGCACCAATATTGATGAAGCAGTGGTCATTTGAATAAAAAATGATGCAGTTTCCAATGTTGCACTTAATGCATGCCATAAACTTGTCTTTCAAATTTCCCGCCATTGTAACATTTCGTCGCTGTTCTGACATACCGACACATCACAACAGAATTAAGTAAAGTGATGTGCCGGTATGTCAGAACAGCGACGATTTAATTCCCTATAACCAGTGCCCTGAGATCACGGTATTCACAGTGCTGAAATGTAATGCTATAAATTACTACGTGTTCGAGATTTTCTGTGAGAAAAGAATAAGACTTATAGTTTATTTGCATACCGACAGTTCCACAGCACGGAAACAGCCCTCATTCGCGTCACTAATGACATTCTTCGTGCCGTAGATCAACATCAAGAAGTTGTCCTCGTGTTGCTTGATCTGTCGGCGGCTTTTGATACTATCAATCATCAAGCTCTTCTGCAACGCATGGAATGCCGCTTTGGAATTAAAGGCCCAGCACTTGTTTGGTTGAAATCTTATTTTAATGAGCGTCAGCACCGTGTCCGGATCGATAACATCCAATCCGATCCAGTTACTGTGACGCGTGGTGTCCCACAGGGCTCAGTACTCGGTCCCCTCGCGTTTATCATGTATAGCGCTCCAGTATACGCTGATGACTCGCAAGTCTATCGGCCGAGTGCACCAATGACGGGTAGCTGAAGAATAGCGCTACCTCGCTAGTAACTGAGGCGTAACCCAACATTTTGAGAGCGCCAATGCGGGGTAAGCTACTAGGCTAGTAACTGACGGGTAATTTACGCTAAATGTTATACCTGACCGGACCCAAGAGTAAGTTGGGGCATAACGTTTTATGCCACAAGTCAGTCGATTCTAGCAGTAGCGTAAATTTGTTGTGAACATTGGAGGGGATGATTCGCTGATGCTGCAGGACCAATTGCGCTTGCATGCCCAGGGGGTGTCTATTTGAAGTGGAATGTGACCCCTCATAAGCTGAAAGATTTTAATATTTTTGAAAATCCATTCATGCAATTTGGTGATTTTTTTAGTCAAAATTTAGATCAACTTCTTTTGCCCATTCAAACACTAATCGCACCGACTTTGGGTCATATTTTGACCAAAATGTACTAATTGTCCAAGGATCTTATATAATGACTAAATACATAAACTTATTATTGTTTTTTATTAATTAAAAACTGATAAAGACAAGTTTCAACATTATTGTGAGTGGAAGGGTAGAACTAGAAGAACGAAATAAAAAAAGCATATCGTGCCGTGCGTGGTCTGGGAATCGAACCGGGGTTCCGCGGTTAACAAGCGAAGGACAAGGTGTCCACGCCACGGAAGTATTTGTGTTAAGAGATGTGTTATAATTGTATATAATTGTATCCATCGGGTGCTTGTGTTTGTCATTAAAATTGTGCTGTTTGGTGCAATGTTTGTATGTGCCCCTCGCCCAAAATATGTTTGTAATGTCATGATAGTCCTTATTTTTGAAAAAGCGATAAACAAACTTCGAATTTTTTGGCCATAAAATTGCATCATTTTTTTCCGGATCGCAGGCCGACTCCAAGTGATTCTTGATTTACACTCACCTATAACCTAGCGAGTGACGACACGTTTTTAATATTACGGACGACCATTCACACCAGAATTTTACAGTAAACTATAAGTTAACACTTGGCCTATGCGCCAATTAATTTTGTAAGGGGACGATGCTGATTAATGTGGATATTTACCTCGCTAGTTGCTATTCTGATGTTACTCGCCAGTTATGCTCTAAGAATTACATCGTTAGTAAGTTATGCTACAGTTAGAGCATAACTAATAGGGAGGTAGCTTACTTCCCTATTAAGTTACCGGCCCGTCATTGGTGCACTCGGCCGTAAGTCTCTTTCAAGCCCACTGAATCTGCTAATATTATCCCAGTTATCGAACTCTGTATTAGGGATATCAAATGCTGGATGGCACAAAATATGTTGATGCTGAATGATAGCAAAACGGAAATACTGCATCTACATTCTCGCCACGTTCCATTTCTGCCATTATCATCTCTTGAAATTGGTGATTCAAAAATTGACCTTGCACCATCCGCCAAGAATCTCGGTGTTGTATTTGATGATAGTATGACGATGTCTCAACATGTTAGCAGTATATGCAAAAGTGCATCGTATGCCCTGTACAAGATTGGTCGGCTGCGACGGTATCTCAATCAGGTATCTACTGAATCGCTGGTGCACGCCTTTATTACATCGCGGCTTGACAACTGCAATTCTTTGCTTTTTGGTTTGCCAGCCTGTGAGCTGAATAAGTTGCAACGCATTCAAAATGCAGCTGCCAGGCTTGTGTCGAGGGTCAAAGGACACTGCCACATGAAGCCAGTTCTTCGCCAACTTCATTGGCTTCCTGTCAGAAAAAGAATCATGTTCAAAATAATCCTCATAACCTTCAAAGCAATGCAGAATACATTCAGGACATCATTACCATCCGCACACCATCTCGTTCTCTTCGTTCATCATCAGATATCCAACTGAAATATCCACCCCTAAGACTGCTCAGGACTGCGTCATATGGACATCGTGCTTTCTCAGCTTCTGCACCAGTTTTATGGAACCCGTTGCCGGTGCAAATCCGTAACATCCGCTCACTGAACCTTTTTAAATCAAAACTGAAAACACATCTTATTACATTGCCAGATGTTTAACTAATTTATGACTGTATTGTTATTAATTTTTTTCAACACTTTTTATATTCTAATGTGCAATATTGTGTGACAATTCAGTCTGATTCGGACCTTCCATCCATTTCGGACGCATGATCTCTTTGTGTGCGTTCGTCCGATGTGTCTGGGGAGTCACATGGCAGTGCTGGTAACTGCTTTCTCGCTCATTGTTATGTGCTTTTTAAAAATAATTTAATAGTTTTAGTTTGTATTCTTATCATGTATTTTTGGTATTTTGTGATATTTTTCATGTAAAGCGCTTTGTGTTATTTGTAAGGCGCTATATAAACACGGTATTATTATTATTATTATTATTATTATTTTACTGACACTAGTCACGGTTCAGAGATTGTCAATGGTTGCAGGTATTTATTGAATGCCCCTCGTATATCCAGGTAATCCAGGGATTTGAGTTACATGGGTCTTAGAGGCGGCGGCGGCAGCGGGATGATCTCCATAGATTTCACGACAGATAGATTTTAGGTCCATCACAGTACAATAATAGAACAAATTGATCGGGGGGAAATCAGGATTTCCGAACCCTTCTATAGGGAGAGGTAATGCAGAATAGAAATTGTCTGGATTTCCGGGGACATTCAAACCGGTTAAAGAAAATGTCTGGATTTCTGTACCTCTAGCTATAGGGAGAGTTTATGTAGGATAGATATTGTATAGATTTCCAGTGATCACCGGAACAGAAAAATTCTGGATTTCCGATGATCGATCGAACCTAAAAGGTGCGGAAATCCGAACCCTTCAATAGGGGGTGTGCACATATTATCTGGAATAGCCCATTGCTAAACACTCATTATTTGAATGTATTAGTTATCACAACACTAGTTTCAATTCCACAACTTGTTCTCCCCACTCTGATATCTAAACCCCAGTATGGGGGCGCTGATACGAGAACAGGATTGTTACTTTTAAACCTTGGTCCATTCTGCGACAATGTACAATAAAAGGGGTCTTTGAGTAAGCGAATCACGTTGTCACAAAAAGGGGTCTTTGGATGACTAATTTGCAAAAATTTCCTATAAGTATGGAATGTTTTAGCGTTAATTCTCTTATAAATTTCCAAAGAAATAATAGAGGTCTTTGGTATAAGCAAAAGGTCTTTACTGACCTGGTTATATTTTCAACAAAAGTCTTTTAGTGATATTTTTCAATAGTATGGACCCTTGGGCATCTTGATGTTCCCCTGGCTTCAAACATGCTTCATGTAATTTTAAGTGTTTCTTTTCATTCAAAAGACAAATTTCAAACGGGTATTGCTGGGTTTTGTTTCTCTTTGTTTGTGACACGTTGAAAAGAAAAGTGCCATATAAATACCTGTCTTGTTCCTGCTTTCCTCGCTGTCGGATAAAACAGGTGCGCTAACGAAATTACGCTGTTCACTTGCAGAGGCCTATATATTTAAAAAATAAACCGGAATAAGCAAATATCAAGATAAAACTATTCAGCATGTTCACCCCGACACACACTGTATTTGAAGAGCTATACAGGGTGGCACAAAAAAATGTTAACACTCCGGGCACATAAGATATCTTAAAAGGAGAGAAACACACGGGTCTAATCTTGATGTATTATGAAAGCTGAGTAAATAAGCTTTCATTTGCATTTTATTTCGTTCCAATTGGTTATTTAGAACGTGAGATATGCTTCAGCAAACATGAGAATGAAAGTAAAGCTTTTAAAATGCACGAAGCAAGAAGCAACATGATTAAGTCACACATACACATCAGTTTCAACGCATTCTTTCGATTCTTTTAAAGCTTAAAAGACATAAATAAATATAGTCCACATAAATTATATAGGTATTTTGTCATGAGTTCAAGTTCTATACTCTTTTGCCATGTACAATGGGTAGCTGTCAGTAAAGCAGTCTTTAAAATTGAAATTGAAATATTTCATGTTCTTTGTTGAAATGGTCCACCAATTAAATAAATTAACTAATATTGCACTGAAATAAAACCTAAGCCTAAATATTACCAAAGTAGAATAAAGATATTTTTCACAGTATTAATTCAATTATATTCAATAATCGATACATTCTAACTTATGATTAAATGTTGCAATGGTATTGTTACTTTTGAATTACTGCACAATAATGTTTTTGGCATTCTTACAAGTTCGTAATCATAGTTGTAATTAATGCAAATGGACCAAGCCGATTTTGCTTCCTCATGTTTGCTGAAGCATATCTCCCGTTCTAAATAACCAGTTGGAACGCAATAAAATGCAAATGAAAGCTTATTTACTCAGCTTTCATAAAACATCAAGATTAGACCCGTGTGTTCCTGTCCTTTTAAGATATCTTATGTGCCCGGAGTGTTAACATTTTTCTGGGTCACCCTGTATGTTCCGAAAGGGATCAACTCCTTTATAAGTGAAATAGGAGAAAAGCAACGTTTTTGTCAAACGAGCTGACGAGTTCAGTTTGACATTTGAGGTTCAGAAAATTTCGCACGGTCAAAAAAAATCGCACAGTACTATTTTGCCGTTTTTGAGTATTTGGGCTGAATATACCCATATATAACCGCCCGCCATATCGGTCTTTTATCATTATTTTCCGATTTTTCATTTTTTTCCTCCTTTTAATTTTTTTTAGAGGGGCTGGGGGCGGGGGCTCAAATGGGCTTTTTCTGTCAGGGGGGGCATTTGCCCCCCCCTGCCCCCCCCTGAGCTACGCCACTGGCAGGGAACCAGCGTAGTGTTT
Organism: Ophiura sarsii; assembly: GCA_035610835.1. Classification (NCBI taxonomy): domain Eukaryota; kingdom Metazoa; phylum Echinodermata; class Ophiuroidea; order Amphilepidida; family Ophiuridae; genus Ophiura; species Ophiura sarsii. Next base: position 28,375 of record JAYJML010000135.1, read on the forward strand.
GAGTCCGTGGGGGGGGGGGGGGTAGACTATCTCCGCCAGTACCCCAACGTCGGCCTCATTATATTTTGTGCGCATGCGTTGGCCTTGTTGAACACAGCACAGCTTCGCGTCCGTGCGCCATGTTAGGAGACTGATGGATTCAGTCTAGGGGGGTACTCACGTATGGAAGGCCACGGGGACGTGCCGCTCCTGTGGGTCGTTTTTTCATGAGACATCCTTAGCCATGGGTAGGCTTTTCAACTGAAAAATCCTTAGACATGGGTCTATTTTCGTGAAATTTTTCAAATATTAGGTCTTTTTCGCGGTACCGCGTATAGAAAGGGAAATACAACAAAATGAGTGAAAATGCACCTTTGGGTGCATTGACCACACACTGGCAATTCATACCTATTTGTTTCATTTAGAGACACATTTCTTGGCCTTCATTTATAGCCCAAATAGATCCAAATAATCTCCTTAATTGAGCTTTAAACGTGTACCATTTTAGCAGCACGACACAGGCCCCCTGGGTCAAAATGGACATTTTGGACGCCCAAGTCAAATCTGAGTTATTGGTATGACATACAAAAGCACAATTTAAGCTTTAAAATGATACCATTTTAAAGGTAATTGGACTTTGTAATCACAAGATATGATTTGAAGATGCATATTGTTTTCTATTGTATTCTTCATATTTCACCAGATATATTGGCCTCTATCTTAATACTGTGTTTGCCGACAACATGTCCTTTTGAAATAAGAGATTTTACAGAGTGTCTATTTTCACCTAATTTCAACAAATCTATCATGGTTTATTTATCATTGGTGCCCTTTGGTGTCAAAGATCAAGTCTAGTACTTCCCCATCAGGCAGAGAGAGACCATCTTTGTGTGCCAGTCAATGTTTAAACTCGGTCAAACTAAATTGTTTTGAACATGTCATCGCTGAGATAAACAATGAATTGCGAAGGATACAGTATTTAAAGCAATACCGTATTATGTGATTTTTTTTTCTCACCAAAAATGGATTTTGAAGTAATTAGGAAACATATTACTTAGAAGATATTGAGTTTTATGTTTATAATGTTATGTTTATGCAATGATATGTTTATAATGTTATTTATGTTTATAATGTTATTTGACAAGAATATTGAATTTAGAGGGAAAAAATCAAAGATATGGAACTTTCCATAAACATGATTGCACGCTATGACTTTAAACTGTAAATCAGTCTATCAATATTATCCCCTTCATATTAACTTCTTCTGTTCATGGTCCAAATATAGTGGCTGTTTCTATCATTCATCATATTTAAAGGTGGATGTTCCCCCGGGGGGGGGGGTACTCGGATTTGGTTTGGTCAGGGGTGTGCCGCTGGAAAAAATACGCGTCCCGGAAGCTGAAACCCATACCCATTTTTAGGGGTGATTTTGGAAAAATCGGTACCCATTTTTAGGGGTTTTGCTTCATTTTAGACCCATTTTTCGCAAATTTTCGCCAAAATAGACCAAATTTTCGCAAATTTTCACGAAAATAGACCTAATTTTTGCAAATTTTCGCGAAAATAGAAGAAAAAAATCGCGAAAATAGACCCATTTGTAAAAAGTGACCCCATTATTAGGGATTTCCAGCACAAAATCATACCCCATGTTTAGGGATTTTGTGCCCAAAAAGCTACCCATTAGAGCGGCACACCCCCGTATACCGTCTTGGGTGAGTACCCCCCCCCCCCCCCCCCACCCCGGGGATGTTCCGATCACTTTAGACTTTTTAAATCAAAAAATCAATCAAAAAAAGAAGACGTTTTTTAGCCCCAGTGCATGCGCCGTAGCTCATTTCACAATTTCACATACCAATGCGGGCGAGCTTCTGAAACAGACCTTCTTTGTTTCGCCTAACCACCCGGACAGTTTTTGTACTACTCAATAGGCAAATTTCACGTCACCTGGTGTTTGTAAAATAAAACCATTGGAGTTATGCAACTCAAACTTTGGAATACGACTAGACTATTTTAAGGATGACCCTTTGTGTAGAATAGAAAACATCAAGTTGAAAATCGGGCCAGCAATCGGAACACTAACTTTAATTGATAACAATTAATTAACTAGTTAATTATATAATTAATTAATTAATTATAAGTATCTGATTGATTGATTCATTTTAAAGTGATTAATTATTTTAACTGATTGATTGATCGATTTATTCATTTATTTATTCATTCATTCAATTAATACTAATATATTCAGAAATCTATAAATTTATAATGATTGTGAGTAAACGTTTTACATTATATTCAAGAAGAAAAAATATATATAAATGTATTCATTTATTTAATGTTATTAATTAATCAATTTTTATTTAATAAATTATAATTAATTAAATTAATTTGTTATTTATCCATTTATTCATTCGTTCATTTAGTTATTAATTCATTTATTTAATCATTTATTCCATTTATTCATGTTTATATTTATTTGTTTATCTGTTTATTTATTTTTATTTTTATTTTTATTTTTATAATTTTTTGGAGCACGAACAGAAAAAGAAATAAAGAGTAAAATTAAGGGAAAATGTTGAGAAACCGCGATGTCTTTTTTAAAGACAGTTCTTGTTTCCCGATAATTGCGAAAATTTGGTCTAAAATGAAGCAAAACCTCTAAAAATGGGTACCCTTAGAAATGGGTAGGGGTTTTGAATCTCCAGCGGCACACCCCGACCAAACAAAATCTGAGTACCCCCCCCCCCCTTCATATTGTATTATTATTTGTTTATATTAATTTTGCTGAATAAATTGAATTGAATTGAATTAAATTGGAAATTACCGGACATTCCCGGAAATTACCGAGGGCCATAACTTTTAACCTGAACATGCTGAACAAAATTTAAAAGATGTATTTCGTAACTCTCTTTCATGTTCTGCACCTAACTCAATTTCGACAAAAAGTGGAGTTGATCCCTTTTGGAATAGAGCCAGTAGCGTAGCGAGTGGGGGCGGTGGTGGCAGACTGCAGACTGCCCCCCCCCCCCCCCCCCCCCCCCCCCCCCCCCCCGGATGGGAAAAAATTGGCAAAATGGGGACGAAAAGGGCGGAAAATCATGTTAAATCAGCCGTTTTTTGACCTGGTTTCTTTGAAATAGGAACCGTTATGGGGATCTATGGGGATCTTGCCCCTCGGAGCAGTGGCGTACCGACCGGGGGGGCAGGGGGGCAAGTTGCCCCCCCCCCCCCCCCTGGCTCCAAATACCGGGACGATAAAAAAAATTCGCATAAGGAAAAAAATAAGCGAAATTTTGTTATCGTGCGAAAATTTGTGACCGTGCAATTTTTTTTGACCCTACACCCCCCCCCCCCCCCCCCGCCCGCTACGCCCCCATCCAAGTCATAGAAACAGTTGAACACAGCCATACAATATTTTGATTAATTCCATGGATTTGTCAATGCAAATTCAATAATGCAAAATGAGTAACATGTTGGAGTGGTCTGGTGGCCCTTTTAAAACAAAGCTCTTCATTTATCAACACTTTTGATTGGTCAATGACGTAGGTATTATAACAGCATGTGCATAATGTAATGAAGTCATGATTTATGCAAAAAACTCAATTTTGCTGAAAAGTGAGTTAGGCAATTATCGAAGCAGGCTGACGTAATGTAGATTCGGACTCCCAAGCGCTGAATCAATGATGTAATCAATAATTACCCGTTTGAGCTGACGTGCAGAAAGTTTTTCTTGTAAATTAGCCTGCTGGGCAAGTTTCTGATTATTGGATTTCTTTATCAAGCGTAGCTGGTCTTCCTTATACATATCGATTTTGACTTGCACATCAGCTCTTAAGGCGTCAAGTGCTTCGTTCACTCTCCCTTTATTAAAGATAAAAGATTGTACTCATGCAGTTTAATGTAAGTTTCCATTCAATTGTATCTACCAATTTCAATCATGTTATTTTATGCATTGTAATAAACGATTCAACGAAATGCTTTCTATCTAGCGATTGCTACTTACAAATAATTTTGGAAATGAGAATATCGACGTGCGTTGAAATTGCTTCATTTGAGATTCAGCGCTAATAATGTATTGCACTCTTAGTCAGAATTAGGGTCAGAATAAAAAGCAGCATCTATCTATATGGTGTTCATGTTTTGCATTACATTGCAAAAACTAAATTAAATGATTAGTCTACCCTAATCCAAAACGAATCACCATGACATTTTACGTTTTCAGAAGTCAGTACTTATATATATCATTCAGTTCTTATATTGAGATTTCCTGTAAACATGGTAAAGCACCTACTTGGTATTTCTTGAGGCATATCCTCGCACACATCCGAGATCTGATCGGTTGTCCTCTGAATTTCGCTGATTTCTGCAAGAATCTTTTCTCCTTGATTATCAAATTTGGTTTTCATCTGCTGTGAATGTTCTTCACCGGTTGGCAATATTTCCTGTGAAATATCCTTGTCAGCACACTCTATTTCTCTGATCTTTAGTTCATCAATTTTGGCTTCCATCAACTTGGAATTGTCTCTGTCTAGTTGAATCATCTTTTTCATCTCGTTTTTCAAACGAATAGCAGATTGTTTTTGCACTTCCTCCAAGTTTCTGAGCACCTGTTTTTGCTCCTCCTGCATGTTTCCGACCGTTTCCATCTCCATTTGTGAAAGCGACTTGAATAGTATCTTCATCTGGAATAGCATGAAGGTTAAAACACATGAGAACCACAGAGATTTAATTGGCATTTAACTAATCTACTCGTATATATATGTCAGGACTATTACTAATTAGTCAGATTAATGCTATGGACAGAATTCCACTGGGGTGCGAGTACGTATGTGCGTGTGTCCCGGAAAAAATACGCGTGCCGGAAGCTCAATTTCTTTCTGCAACTATAACGGGATGCATCCCATTGTGTTACTACGCTTTATTCCGTGTAGCGATCTGTCAGTCTGTTGTCTATTGCATCCCGTTATAGTTGCATAAAGAAAATACGCGTCCCGGACGCGTTCAAAACTGACCGTGCGTCCTTTACTGGCCAAACTGTAAGGGTACACACCACCATAGTAGCTCCCATTGAAACGCGTCACATACATCAGGTGCTCAATCGCTTCTCCTGGCTCTATCTCGCTATTTGGGATATTTATTCTTTTTGTAGAATTTTCCTCTTGTTGTTCTCTTCAATACATCTTTTATTTCATATACAACTTGGCAGCTTTAAGTACGGATTATTCATTAAATAAACATTATATCAGGTCAAAATGATTACTGGTAGATAGTACATTGTTCAAAGATACGAATTGCACCAACAACAACAAATATTAGATTTTTGCCCAAAAACGGTCTTTTTATGCTTGAAATGGCCTAAAAATCGATTTCTTTTTTGTCACCCCTCTTCATTGGAAACCTTACTATCTAAGCACTAGATGCAGAGCTGTAACAAAAAATGCCGTGATACATTTTGTTTTTAAACACATTTATTGGCTTTGGATGGTCTAATGAATAGCGGATTGTTCGATTAATCACGGGGATATGTACATAAGTGATCAAAAAGACAATATTGTTGTGATTTTTTGAAGCAAATTACGTGTTTTTCCAAAAATCCAAATACATTGTATTACGTTAATGGATGAGATTAAATACTTTGATCAGTTGATTTTAATATCGGGTTCTGTGATAATTGATAACATTTGATATAACTTCAGACCCCGTAATTTCCTTCGGGGATACGCCCCTCAGGAAAATCCTCGGTACCAAAGTTATGATCTTCCCTCTTCTATTCTTTTTACTCTCTACCAATACGCTAGCTCTGAAATAGATCAGTCTGTATTTCTAACTGTCAATGGAGCCAGCTTGCCAGTATCTACCATCTACCTCAGGCCCAATGCATGTTCATGATGCAATAATACAATGTCTTGGACAAACTATATGTCTCCAAAAAAAGAACCTACGTATTTGCGCTGGTGCATCCTATGATTCGCATTCACAGCCTCTCTTTTTCGACTTCAATAGGCCTACTCTTAATATTCTCGATATCAACAAACTTCAAACTGCCTAATTTTTATTCCGTTTCAACAACTCGTTCTGCCTTTGGTTAAATTCTGGATTTTCAGGAAAGGGGACTACTCCTCTGTTACATCTCTCTGCATATAGTCATTTGATCATTTCTAACATAAGTTAAAAGTTTTAACGGGTTTGCCGTCGGACGAGTTTTAATCATGTCTAATAAGCTCATGGGATCACTATGACCATGATGACGGGGTGTTTACATAATCACCAACATTTTGAAATCAATCCCTTAATAAATAAGTTTTGCCCTCTGTACAAAAACATCACTTTAATCATAATTAAGTTTGTTGTGGGTTGTTTTTTTCTTCAGATTTTTGTATCCCTGCATATTAGTACCCTTCACAAGCCTTTAGTTATTAATGATGATTTTGAACTCCTTAAAGTTACCCTGGGTAAATTCAAATTTAATCAGCACCTAGATGATTTTGTCAACAATTGCATATTGTTTCATTCATAATACAGGATGACTAAATCAATTATTTTTATTGTTCAATACTGACATGACGTGAGCTTTAGGCTAAATATATGGTCCTCAAATGTCAATTATATTATTCAGTCCGTTTTAGACTGTTAAATGTTTAATATAAAATGATATTGCGATCAATCAAAATTAAACAAATTAACCGTAAACTGATTTAAGAACATTTAAGGCAAAATAAAAAAGATCTCCATACCATTTATTTTTCAACAAACGTATGTCCATTATCTTTTGAGACACCTTTTTCCTTCATCGAACCATTTTATGTCTTTATCAGGTTGAGTTTATATTTAGGATGAGAAAATAAGCCCATACTTTAGGCTGTCATAATAACCAGGAAAGGTTTTATATCTCCATAATGCTTAATAATGTTGGGCAAGGCAAACACATCAACCCTTTAAAATACCCTCCCTTTGCAATGAACATCATTTCAAATTAAACAGCTTCACTTACCCAGTTATATAAAGCAAGAATGTGATATGCTCAACAAGCATTTTATAATATCTTCACCCCACATGATCTTTCACCTCTATTTGCTTCTCCCTCCCATGCAGCTGATTAATTTAGGTCTCCACTGTACGGCTGTTACTTAGACCCTAAGATCATTACCAGGAAGGTCTTTTTACAACATTTCAACCACATATGTAAAATATTTCATATTTCTATAAATTTTAATAAAATAGACGTCAGACAGAAATAATATTGTTTCTTTTCATAACCAAAACCATGTTTTGGATACTTAGTACATTGATTTGATTCATTTGTATAACTAATTGATGGATACAATTCGTGGCCAGAAGGCCTTGACTCAAAAGGCTATTTCGAGATAATTGATTTGGGGCTATGTGGAATTGGCCATCATCTTCAATTGAGAGCGTTTAAAAATGCGTTTAGGTCTTTATCCCGCAAGCACAACATTGAGCATTATTTGTTAGAAAATTAATTATCGAGCCGAAATTACGTAATTATATAGAACAAAACAAACATCATACTAGTCACAAAATAAAAACTGGCATCACTCAACATGCAATTTTAAAAATTCGCGGCGATCGAAAGTCCCGGTGTCGATGACGTCATGGGTATTGGTACTCAAATTTGCGCATGTGCATTGTTTAACTATGACTTCATCGACACCGGGACTTTCGATCGCCGCGAATTTTAAAGAGTGCATGTTGAGAGATTGCGGTTTTTTTTTCTTTCAATAGTGTCATAAGTGTGGTGTTTTGTTCTATATAATTACAACAGTTGGGCTCGATAATCATGTTTCTAGCATATAATGCACAACTGTGTGCTTGCGGGACACCTCCTTTATCTGTGGGTTAAATGGATTATTTTGGTACCCAAATCTCATTTTGCCCAAAAGTTGAGTAACGGCCTTCTGGCGCTCAACCCTCGACATGTAGAAACTAAATGAATACATAGGTCTGCTACAGATCTTCAGTCAATTATTAATTTTTGGGTTCAAGGATTCCGTGGATGTATAGGTTTTGGAAACAAACAGAACCTCTTCCTACAAATAGGGCTTTTTGTGTTTTTCTGTTGTTGTTGTCATGCATTGTTGTAATGTTACGAGTTTTGTATGTTAGGTAATAAAGGCGGATGCTATAGAAGAAAAGAAATACCAATTTTATCCTAAAGGATACATCAATGTATTGTTTAAAATACACATCTAATATTCAAATATTTTGTGGTTTGTCATGGATAATATGGATGAAAATATATGTTTACTACTCAAAATTGAAATTATCAACTTGTAACTGAGACGAATATACCTGAATCGTCTCAGCGTGAAATAGCTATATATAATATTGATTTGTTATTGATTATGCTCAATTACACACTGAATGAGAATTGTAATAAGAGAGTTCTCTGAGCTTTAAATTGGCCAAAAGCTAAATTTGACATGTCTCAGTAGATTTGCCATATTTTAATTGTCAACTTCATACAGGGCTGACTTCAAATGTTATTAAAGTTGGTATGGTTCACTCAACCCTTAAATACTGACACCTGTATAACACTAGGGACCACACAATCATCAAGACAATACTATTATTTACATTACACATTTAAATTGATTTGTCACTCGTTTTTGGTGCAATAAATGACAAAAAGCACACTTTTTATGATACATACACAAATAAATGATTTGATACAAACTTTCAAAACAGTATTTTATATTATGAATATACGAGGGTCATTCAATAAGTTGTACCTTCTACCTCATAACTTTAGGCTATTATTATATGAGCCAGTCTTATCAAATATCACACGATTGTAGCTTGGAACCTCAGCTACAAATTCAATGTTATTTTATCTGAGTACTGGTTGTACTTTTCCGGACATGCAGCGAGAACCAAACCTCGATTTAGTGTGACGGAAACGGATGAAAAACAGCAACATATCGCCGAAGTGCTTTTCAATTGGCCTATTGTAAGTGACAAAACATACCTATCGGTCAATTATAACCGTTCTAAATATCAGATATCTCTTTAACAGACTGTAAACGATAAAGTTGACTGATTGGTATGGAAAAGATATGCCCTCTGATAAGCCAGATCCAGGTCAGGACAACCATTCGGTTTACCCCTCCCTAGAGAACCCTGTAAAAGTCATATTTGACTTTCATGAGAACTAAGCGATCTTCAATATATCGAACTAAATGGAGGGATTTAAAGTCTGTCAAAGCGATAATTTTCTATCATTTACTATACGGCAAACTCCGGCAAGTACCAGCCCAGTACATGCGACATGGACTGTGCTGGTGCTTCTGCCCACGAACGTTCCCAGCCGATGTATACATGGACAAGCCCAGCAAATGCGACATTGGCGTGTCCAACCAATGTGTGCATGAAATGACACAATACATGTGTAGGCCCTACGCATTGGCGTGTCCATCTCATACCGTGGATATTGTGGGTGATTTTGTTATAGGAGGGATATTTTAATTGTTGAAGATGGGCTTTTTATGAAAGTTGTCAAATTAAAGGGATACTACCCGAATTATGGTTTTTTTAAATGAAATTCACCTATAAATAATTTTTCTTGTGATTTTTTTTAATATTTCACATTTCTTTCTCATTACTTGTCCCAAATATGATGCTCTATGATGTTGAGAACTGATATAAAGCAATTTGGCTCACATTAAAGGGGTATTACCCGATTTTATGGTCCACAATCCTGAAATTTGATCAAAAATATGCCTTTAATAATTACTCTATTCTTTGATGGAATGATACCACAAAATCAAAAACATTTTTCTGAACTGAAATTTTGTGCTGATTCCAAATCTGATAAGTTTGTAAACCATGTGAGGGGAAAATGGTCAAATTAAAGGGATACTACCCGAATTGAGTATTTTTAATGAAATTCACCTACAAAGGATTTCTTGTGATTCTTTTAATATTTCACATGTCTTTCTCATTAATTGTCCCAAATATGATGCTCTGTAAATGTTGAGAACTGATATAAAGCAATTTCGGCTCACATTAAAGGGGTATTACCCGATTTTATGGTCCACAATCCTGAAATTTGATCAAAAATCTAGGAATATGCCTTTAATAATTACTCTATTCTTTGATGGAATGATACCACAAAATCAAAAACATTTTTCTGAACTGAAATTTTGTGCTGATTCCAAATCTGATAAGTTTGTAAACCATGTGTGAGGGGAAAATGGTCAAATTAAAGGGATACTACCCGAATTGAGTATTTTTAATGAAATTCACCTACAAAGGATTTCTTGTGATTCTTTTAATATTTCACATGTCTTTCTCATTAATTGTCCCAAATATGATGCTCTGTAATGTTGAGAACTGATATAAAGCAATTTCGGCTCACATTAAAGGGGTATTACCCGATTTTATGGTCCACAATCCTGAAATTTGATCAAAAATCTAGGAATATGCCTTTAATAATTACTCTATTCTTTGATGGAATGATACCACAAAATCAAAAACATTTTTCTGAACTGAAATTTTGTGCTGATTCCAAATCTGATAAGTTTGTAAACCATGTGTGAGGGGAAAATGGTCAAATTAAAGGGATACTACCCGAATTGAGTATTTTTAATGAAATTCACCTACAAAGGATTTCTTGTGATTCTTTTAATATTTCACATTTCTTTCTCATTAATTGTCCCAAATATGATGCTCTGTAATGTTGAGAACTGATATAAAGCAATTTCGGCTCACATTAAAGGGGTATTACCCGATTTAATGGTCCACAATCCTGAAATTTGGTTTAAAATCTAGGAATATGCCTTTAATAATTACTCTTTTCTTTGATGGAATGATACCACAAAATCAAAAACATTTTTCTGAACTGAAATTTTGTGCTGATTCCAGATCTGATAAGTTTGTAAACCATATGCGAGGGGAAAAATTGTCAAATTAAAGGGATACTACCCGAATTGAGTATTTTTAATGAAATTCACCTACAAAGGATTTCTTGTGATTCTTTTGATATTTCACATTTATTTCTCATTAATTGTCCCAAATATGATGCTCTGTAATGTTGAGAGCTGATATAAAGCAATTTCGGCTCACATTAAAGGGGTATTACCCGATTTAATGGTCCACAATCCTGTAATTTGGTCAAAAATCTAGGAATATGCCTTTAATAATTACTCTTTTCTTTGATGGAATGATACCACAAAATCAAAAACATTTTTCTGAACTGAAATTTTGTGCTGATTCCAAATCTGATAAGTTTGTAAACCATGTGTGAGGGGAAAATGGTCAAATTAAAGGGATACTACCCGAATTGAGTATTTTTAATGAAATTCACCTACAAAGGATTTCTTGCCGGTGATTCTTTTAATATTTCACATTTCTTTCTCATTAATTGTCCCAAATATGATGCTCTGTAATGTTGAGAACTGATATAAAGCAAATTCGGCTCACATTAAAGGGGCATTACTTGATTTTATGGTCCGCAATCCTGAAATGTGGTCAAAAATCTCGGAATATGCCGTTTATAATTACTCTATTCTCTACTTAAGGGTATTATTTGGACATGAAACGTAACTCTTTTTTTCTCTTTTTTTTGTTCAGGACTTTATTTTATTAAGTACCCATTCATTTTATTTTTCATTCATCTATATTCTATCCATAGTTATATAACATAATAATAATATATCACACATACTGGTTACAAATATGAAGAAAAAAAACATGACTCCACCAGCGAACAGCATGTACCAACAATTACCATTTGCAAGATAGATGGCTAATGATCATCAATGGCACATGACCTTCGCAGTTGAGTTGACAAACAAAGGAATATATAATATGGGCTGTCATGTACATGTGTTTTACAAAAAGTATATCAGAACCTACTATATGTATAATAATATAATAATCGGGATTTATATATGAAGGCTTTTGCCAATCTTATGCCACACATTTTCACTGTGTCTCAAGATAGTAATTCTCCATTTTAATTCGTATAGAAACCATTTAAATGCATCAACGTTTTTATTATCAGTGATCTTCATATGTCTGGATCTATACAGAGTGAACAACGCCAGACTAAGCATTCTATTTTACTGGGTCGATAGAACCAGATTGAAAACGAAGCTTGCTCAAGCAAACTAGACCATACCATACCATACCAAGTGGGTGGTTCCCGTTAGTGTATTCACATCAGCATACAGCATGGCTAGGCAACAAGAACTTGGAGCAACATGGGAGTTGATGTTTACTTTTAGTCTGATTTGATGTTGACTTTTAGTCCGATTTTTAGTACGGATTTCAGTACAGATTCTTAGTGCGTTTTGCCTCTGTCAAACTTATATAGAGCATATGGATTGCCGATGCAGCCGCTATTGCGGAATTTGGGCTTATTTTGGCCTGCGCAGCGTCTTGTATTTTTTATTGGCAAACAGTAAGCGAGACAGTAAGCCAGAGAGAGCTTGAGGCTTGGTTTGGGAGTTTAATTAGGCAACACTGAACACAGTGACACAACCAGCAGCGTAAAAATCTAGAACGTGGTTTCACATTTTATTTTATTTTTGAAGGACTGTGTTTAAAATCGCGAGAATGACAGATTTCCTCAATGAAAATAGCTGAATTTGGTATCATTTTGAAGAGAAATGTATATTCATTCGTAAAAGTGAAATGTTTTTTGTCAAAACAGTGAATTTACTTGTTAATTCTTCGCCGATGAAATTTGATTTTAAAGCACCGAAAGAAAATAAATTCGAGAGTAATTTTCACATTTTTATCGTCATCGCAGGAAAAACTTCCTGCTCAAGAAATAATACCTGTGTGTTATCCTTTCTCAATGTAAAGTCAAACAATCTTAAATTCAACTAAGTGAGTGAAGAACTCGGCGTTTATGGACCCATATATTCTGCGAAGATCTCAAAATGGCCGTTTTCATACCACGGTTTCATACCCGATATCGGCAGTGTTGTCCAGCACATATGGCTAGAGCGCGTATAAAACCCAATAAGTAAATAACTCTAAACACAGGGGATATTAACCTCGGTACCGGCCCCGGATACACTATTACTTGCTCACGAATGCAATGGTTTACGTTTACTTTAGAGAGAAACAGGCTATGTATGAACTTGGCGGTGAAATACGAGAGTGCTGTGTGTCGTATAGTGGCCAACGAAGTCATTACGTAATCGAACAATAGAGTTTTCACACCTCTGTGTGAAGTCAATTATACTTGTTTAAAGTCAATGTTTGCCAGCAATAGGACCGCATCAGTACGGCCAAAAGACTCGTGCTGGGGTATTTCAAGCGACAGCGTACCTACTTTTCATATGCTAATTTTACCAATAAAGTAACCATTCAGTTTACTGATAATTGGCACGAGTTAACGGTATAGTAGTTGCTTTAAGCGTGAGCTATCATGTCAGCTACCTTCATAACAGTATAGGGGACTGTACATTGACAATGTGATGTCAAACGGGTATATTTTCATACCGTCTGGCGTAGAATTAAGTTTGTTATAGTAATAAATCGATGTTATAACCCCGGTTATCGGACGTTATATCACAACAGTGTAACTAGCAAAAACAGTGTTGCTGGTTGGCCGCTCGGGTTGGCTCGCCCAATTAGCAGCAGCCCTTCATACCAAGTTGCCAGTTTTGAAGTGCTTGGTAATAGACTGAGTACAGACTTGTAGAAATCTGGCTTTTGTGTCTATAAAAAATAAACTTAAATCGGTCTGAATTTTAGGTATTTTAAAGACCAAACAATACGTATAAACGTAGACGTTATTTATACAAATTCTATCAATTTGAGGACATTCTGACATGAAAGAATTTGTTTTATTCATTTATTTCTTCTTTTTTTGGGGGGGGGGGGGGGGGGGGGGGGGGGGGGGGAAAGTGGGTTTGGCTAATACCGGACTGGTTGAGTGGGGTGACGGTTCGTGGCTGGGGTGGGGCCCCATGGTAGAAATGGTCTTCGTATTTTAAATGCATTGCCCAGTGAAACTGAACCTTTTGCTAACTGCATCATCACTGAGCAAAAAGTCACAAACACGGGACAAAACACCGGACAAAACATTGCGTGCACACCCGTCAAAGACTAAATTGGGGTACCCCTCCCCTCCTCTCCCGACAACAAGAGTATACATTGTCTATATGACGGCACACGACGTTTACATACATGTGTGACGCCACTAACAATATGAAAAGTTGTTTAGTTTGTCTATTCACTGTCAATTTTATTTGACCATTTGTGGTTTCTTTTAGACTAACGACTTAACTGGATCTCATTCAGGTTCAAAGTATTATCTAATTGTACAGACTGGTGTTTTTTATTCGTTGACTTTTGGATTTTTTTCAACAAAAGTTTAATGCATAAACTCGTACCCCAAACAAACAGTTCATAATATTGTTGACAAAAAATCGGGAAGAACACATTATAGTTTACCCACATTATACATTATTATAGGCCCATAACGTTGGATTTTATGGACAAAGATTCCCGTTTCTGTTTCATGTCAGTCATCAATGTAAAGTTACAGATGTTGCCGTTGACTCTTGACTCTTTTCACGCCCATCGAGTGTAAACTGTGTAATAATTCGTTTACGTCACTTGTAACAGCGTGCGCGTGCAAACAAACAAGGTAAAAGAAGAACAAAATAGCACACGTCACGTCACGTCACGTCACGTCACAGGGGACGGGGGGGGGACGGGGAAGACAGTCAAGTCAAATATATAATCAATTATGCGTCATCTTTGCACCCTCTTATTGATAATTTTACGTTTCTCTCCGAAATTGTGCACGCATAAAAACCGAGAATACCAAATACTTCACCCCCTTTCAAATGTTATATCAAAAGAATTTGTAAAAACATGGACACCCTTAGTCTTTATTGGACAGTTTTAAGCACATAAAAAATACCTCTGAAACGTGGGACAACCCTATAACCTTGATATATTCGCGTATCGCGTGTTAGCCAAACATTATAATGTATAACCACACTATTACTCGTGGGGAAGAAGGGGTGAACCCCCTGCCAGAAAGCCTGCCACCCCATATACGCTACTGCAGTATTATAGTTGACCCCCCCCCCCCCCCCACCCCCGATAATCAGAATTCCAAACAAACCACAGATGATAAGACAGACCGTGCATATTAATAAAACCTCAGACTTGCATGTACATATGTCCACGACTTAATATAGATCATTAGGTGCCAACACGATTCATCTAGCAACATTGCAAAAACACTAGACCTGGGGATTTCAGGCGACAGCGTACCTAGTATTCAAACAGACAGACCTTGCATATATTATATTAATAAAACCACAGACTGTCTATGTCCACGACTTATAGATCATTGGGTTGGGCGCCAACACGATTTGTCTGGCAACATTGCAAAAAAAACACTGGACCTGGGGCATTTCAGGCGACAGCGTACCTAGTATTCACGATTTACACCAAATTAGGCGTGCTAAACGTGATCGATAGTTATTGATCCAAAAGTAGGTACGCAGTCGCTTGAAATCCCCTAGGTCGACCCCAATCGCATCAGTACGCGTTGTCCAGCTGTGCATCACGCCGAAGCAATATTATTAGATTTCTATGGTGCATCAAATAAATTCAGAGCACGGTCAAATACACTACCACTCAATGGCCGTGCTCACTCATGGAAACCGATATAAATATATACTGTCCATTATGCAATAATGATATTGAGGATTTGAGACATTTCCTATTTCTATGTAGCGGCTTAAATCATATCAGAGTTGATGAATATCGCAAGCTTGAACATCAACTATTACTACATAATTTAGAAGAATTTTGGAGAATCTTTATATCGGGTAGTCTAACAATAGAATTGTGTCTTATGCTAGGTCTTTCAAATGATGTTCTTACTGCAAGTGATGATTTTCACTTACTTCATATATTTGATGTGTTTTGTAAATCATATTTGAAACGTGCATGGACCGCACGTAGCATTAACCTTGCATGAATCTATGTTACCATGTAAATATTTGTATATAATATTTCCCTTTTTGTATTTAAATTGTTTATGGACGCATTAGTCGAGAAGATTCTTGCCACTGTTCCAAAAGTGTATGTCCTAATAAATAAATAAATAAAATAAAATATTAGGCAACAAAAATACTGTTGTGTTGCAGCGACCGACCGTAACAATCGGAAAAAATAGTGTCTTTTTTGTAACTCACCGTGTTATCATAAAATGTTAGCTTTCAAGTGTTGGAAGAATTTTTAAAAAGCAGTAAAACGTGCTCATTCAATATAAATGACGGCACACGGTGACGACCCGTGGCTGGCTAAAAATATGTAATATTCTTAATATTTGAAACATGACAGTGTACATTTGGCCACCTTAGAAGTAGATGTTTTCAATGGTGCATTGATGTTAAAGGGGCGTGTACATCTCAAGTGTTTGTCCTGGACAAAAATCACATGACTCCCTACGTATCTGAGTCTCCCGTATTCCCATGTAATAATACCCATGGTGCAATAGATTTGCCGCGAATTTTAATCGACAAACGTAATGTTGAAATTATTGTACGAACGAACTGTGTCTAGAATAGTTTCAAAAAGAAGTGCAATGCATAATAATGAAATCAGAATTACAATCTCCTTCAGCATATAATCAACTTTTGGGCGATAACCTTTGATAAAAACGCACAACAATCGAAATATAAAGCATTTTACCCTCCGATTTTCAGTGATATTTGTATTTTAAACTCTATCTAATTTTATTTTAAAACTGTTTTATGCATAGTTTTCATTAGCTCAAATGGTAGAGCGCTGGCTTCACAATCATGAGGTCAGTGGTTCGAATCTTGTAATGTCTTTTTCTTTTTGTTATTACACTCTTTTTTTTTAATAACAGGATTGCTTATAATCGTTCGCTATATTTATTGAATGTTGAATAATACTTTTTTCATTTGCAATTTCACTACGATAAAGAATGTCCTGTAAATATAATTGTGTTGATTGAACCATATGAACTATGGAGTCCCTAATACGTCCTATAATGGACATGGTCTGCAAAGACCAATTGTTATGTAAATAAGAAGCCAGTCGGCTTATATCCTTGAATCGATTTTTTTAGTTCCTTCAACACAGATATTTGTAATTTGCTCCAATCTTCAAAAAGAGAGTTGTATCTTCAACAATACATTACGCAGTTCACGGCTTACGCGGCCTGGTATGGGCGACAGTATTTTGGCGTAGATTTGATACCGTGCTGAACTCATCATGCTCATCGCTGCAAGAGCGAATTATAAAATGCTGTCCGCTGTCCTAAATCTCTCTCGTCTTGACTCCCGGTCCTGAGCACATCATAAACCCAATATTTGTATTGTGCCACTACTGTGAGACTACAGGGCCGTAAGACACTTTTGTCAAAGGGGGGGTGGGGGCGTTTTCAAAAAAGAAATCACCGGAAGATTTTTGTGAGTCAATTATGCGCGTGTAGCGCGCGAAAATTTTCGAATTTGCACCTATTTTGTGCACGATCGAGGTACATGTTGGCTCTAAACAAGCTTGTAGCAAAGAATATTTCATTTTGGGAAGACAAATGCGCGCGTAGCGCGCGAAATTTTTTCATCTGTGTACAAATTTTCCGGGGAAGATTTTCAAAGGGGGGGGGGCGATCGCCACCATCGCCCCCCCCCCCCCCTTCTTACGGGCCTGGACTAAATAAGTGGGTATGCCGACTATAGTTTTTATGTCAAATCTCAACATAATTGAGGCTACCGACGTAACGGATGCGCCAAAAAGTGGCTCTATAAGTTGTAAAATAAGCTGAAACCATCTAAAAATGCTCATTTATTGTTTTGTTCATATAATTATACAAAGACCGTTTGAATCAAATTATCTATCCATTAATATATCCATCTATCTATATATCTAAACACGTTCTTTTGATACCTTTTAAACTTCAGTGAAATAATTCAACAAGTTAAAAAAAATATCTGAGGCCCCATGGCCATATTATGAGCTAAAATGTTTGATCGCATAACTTAAATAAGACACATTGATTCAACATGGTAAACTGATAATTTTTCAGATTTCTTTTTTTATATTCATGCGGCTTTTGCAAAAACAAATTGTCAACAAAACTTCAGTTTTATGCTAACATTAAATACATGAGACGTACTCCAAAGTGTTCAAAATCTTCAGTTGTATGCTAACACTAAATAAATGACACGTATTCAGAGAACATTTCAATGCCAAATGCGCAAATTGTCCAATTTTCCAATTTGGTGCATTTATTTATATTCAGGCTGTCCCAAATGATATAGTAGGCTGCGCCTACCCTCGATGCCCATCATTAAAATCAACGAGATTCAGGTCCAGGTTTTTTCATACTCTTGACATAACCATTTCATTAAAATGTTACGATCACGAATATCGGAATTATTTCACCTCTTTGGCAAAGTACAAAAGGGTGGGGTGTGTGTGTTAACACTTTCCACGCGGCAGGCGTCTATGAACCGAACAAAATGTTTCAAAAATGTCAAAATTATTGAATTTCCATCACCATATTTGGAATCACCACAAGAAATACATTAAAAATAAGTACAAATATACCTTGTATTGATTCACTAATTCTTGAGATTACTTGAAAATTTCGGAAAGGCTTTTGAAACATCTGTTTTGTGTGGTAAAACTAAAATAGCCGCGTGGAAAGTTTTAAACTTGTTTGAAAGAAACATAAATAGTCTCTCAATGCCTTGTCTGCTATTGTTCCCGTCTGTTATAAACTGTTGTTCGTTATGGTTGTTCAAATCATTAACATCCTTTAATTTGAAGAGTAAAAATGGATCGTCACACATCACTTAAGTGTGACGAACTTCTTTATGTGTTAGGGTGTACTTTGTTTTACTTTGATTTCATTGCAATATTGTAGATTCTTTACCATGTTTACAGTGGGTGTGGTTTTGGATGTCACTGGACTGTGATTGGTGTTTTATTGCTGATTTTCATCCGATACGCAATATAAACTGCTCACAAAAAGTATCGAAACACTTAGAAATGATCCAATACATAACGGCTCGAAAGGGTATGCATTAATCGAAGCAAATAACCTAGTGCATAATTTTGTTCTGCGTATTTTGACACCTCGATCGTTGAGATACGATGTTGCGGGGCGGAGTTATTGTCATTTCAATGATCGTGGGTCCACTTTCCAAAGTGACACTCATATCATCCCTATTGAAAATCACGAATTTGATCATTCCAAACAGTAATGCAAACCTCTTTCTATAGGATGATTGTCACTTTTGAAACTGGACCCACGACCATCGAAATGACAATAACTCCGCTCCGCAACATCGTATCTCATCGATCGAGGTGTCAAAATACGCAGAACAATATTATACACTTGGTTATTTGCTTCGATTAATGCATACCCTTTCGAGCCGCTATATATTGGATCATTTCTAAGTGTTTCGATACTTTTTGTGAGCAGTTTATATTATGAGACATTTAGGGCGGGGCTTGATTCGTTTGAATAATGATACATTCAGTGCGCATGATAATTGCGTTAGCGCCCCCTACACAAAGTCGCCGGCGTATGCGTTGTGCGTGTAACCCAGCGTTGCCATATGCGCGTGTGCTGAAGAACGCAATTAATTCGAAGCAAGAAGTTGGTAAACAGCTCGATGGATTCGCCGATTTTATAAAGGGGGAAAGTTGTTGTACGTTTAGAGAATAAAACATAGTTCTTAGCTGTTTTGCTATAGACGATGGTCTTATAGTGTATAGGCTGTACCATATTTGGAGTCGTATATGGTCGCCGCAGGCGTCAATACACGACGACACAAATATGGTACAGCCTATACATTATAAGACCATCGTCTATAGCAAAACAGCTAAGAACTATGTTTTATTCTCATTCTAATATTTAGTTTATTAGTTATTAGTTATTTTGATCTTTTATCATAAAATAACGCAGTTTGTTAGATTTATTTTAAACAAACAACAACAAATTCCCCCCTTTATAAAATCGGCGAATCCAGCTGTTTTCCAACATCCTGCTTCAAATTAATCGCGTTATTTAGCACACACGCACCTGTCATCGCTGCGTTATACCCACAACGCATACGGCGGCGACTTTGTGTAGGGGACGCTAACGCGATGACGCCAGTGGCGTAGCTCAGGGGGGGGGGGGGCAAATGCCCCCTGACAGAAAAAAACCCATTTGTGCCCCCGCCCCCAGCCCCTCTAAAAAAAATAAAAAGGAGGAAAAAAATGAAAATCGGAAAATAATGATAAAAGACCGAGATCGCGGGCGGTTATATATTGGTATATTCAGCCCAAATAGTCAAAAAAAGGCAAAAATAGTACATGTACTGTGCGATTTTTTTTGACCGTGCGAATTTGTTTGAACCTCACCCCCCCCCCCCCCCCCCCCCCACCCCACCCCACCCCCCCCCCCCCCCCCCTCCCAACTTACGTGAAATTCACGACTTGGTGACTGGGAAAAAATTGGGGCAACCTTTTACGAAAATTTCAGAAATCTTGCCCCCCCCCCCCTGAAAAAAATCCCAGCTACGCCACTGGATGACGCGTTGATCATACGCGCTGAAGGTATTATTTTTCGAATGAATTAAACCCCGCCCCAAACTATACAACATTGTCTCATAATGCATGGGCGAGTCGGTTCAAAATCAGCCAAAACCAATTAAATTGCCTGCTGACATCTCAAACCACACCCACTATATAATAATGTTGTTTGATTATTATTTTTGTTGTTAAAATAAATCTAACAAACTGATTAAAGACCAAAATAACCAATAATCTAAATATGAATGAGAATCAAACATAGTTCTTAGCTGTTTTGCTATATACGACTCCATGGTACAGCCTTTACATTATAAGACCATCGTATACAGTATATACAGGGTGTCCCAAAAGTCTATGCACGACTTTGAAGCTTTGTATTTCACAAAATATAAGTTGTAAAGAAAATATGAATACATATTTAGTAAGAGGAGATGTGGGAAATAATTTTGATACCAAACATTGGAGTAACATCTGTTTGTAATGCCATCCTAGAAGTAAAATATGTATACTGCAAAAATGTAATTTTATACTTCGGAGGAATAAAGTTCATAAATCCATACCTATTGAGATTAACAAAAAGACTGGTAGAGTTGGTTACACGGAAAGTGATCCGTCAATTGTAATATTTAAAAATTTACATTACAGTGATCCCATCATAATAAAAAACTTTATCACACATAGTTTTGTTTCTATAGTCAAATCTGGTTTAAATGTTTTCCATTTATACAGAGACGTGTGCTAATGCAAACACAGACCTAAAAAGTTGATTAACGTAACAGAAAAGTGAACACACACATCACACAGCGAATAGATCTCTTTGGACTTTTGGCTACTGCATTTCTTATGACATCAATGTGACTTGTTGATCTACCAGTCTTTTTTCTACCACATCGAGACAAATCATGCACATTTCTTGTGTTCAAAAATGTATCCACCAACTTAAGAATGGATATTCTTCCTGTTGCGCGTTTCACTTTAACAATGTTTTCTGAACTTTTGTTGAGTAAGTTGAACTGAATTTGTTTCAGCGTAGAACCATACAATTTGTATTCGCTTATCTATTCTGTATACCATCTTGAATGAAGACTTTTGCTGTGCAATGTTGCCTATTTATGTTGTGAGTGACAGAGTTTGGTAATAACATTAATGTTGCAAGGTAAGCGGTGAACTGTGACTAATGCACAACGTTGCTTTCATACCGTTAATTAATGCGCATCTGTTTTAGCAATAATGTGTGGTTCTTGGTATGGGTGGGTCTCACACGGCCAAAAACATTCAACCAGTTTTATAATGTTGTGGGTTCACCAATAGGGTTGTGTTTGGTATCAAAATGATTTCCCAAATCTCGTCTATCAAAATATGGTTAAATTTATACTATATGATTTATATTTTATGAGATATGACTCTTCAAAAACGTGCATAGACTTTTGGGACACCCTGTAGTATTAGAACTATATTTTATTCTCTAAATACAAATCTGATGTTGGTTTGTATACAGGGTGAGTCAAAATATTCAGGTCCCGTTTTTAGAAAATCACGACAAATACTTTTGTTAAAAATTAACCAATGTCTTCATTGCATACCGTATATGGGTACACTAGCTACTTCTTTATACTTGAATTTATACATGAAAGTGTTCCAAATATACCCCATTGTCCATTGTAGGCATTGTGAATACCAACACGCCATTGATTGACATTTCAAAATGCGTGAGTTAAACTTTTGCATTCATAGAGGTACCTTGGAAAAGTGCACATATCTCCCGTTTGAAATGACCAATTTGAATTAAATGAAATTCAAGTTATAGCTGACAATGCGTTCGGTGCATATTAATAAATTATATTATTTTTATGCATATTAGCTGGTTTAAAATATCGGTTGGGCCCGCTGATACTAGGGGAGAGCCTTGCTTTTATTTGAAATAGGATTGCGTACAAGTAGCGTATAGTCAGTGTCATAATGCTATGGTCAACTCCATTCTATGCGTGCGAACTTGTGTGCATTCGTATGTGCGTAAACCCAGAGGTGCGTACCGGGCACATTCAAGAAATGACCGCGCGTCAATCGTGATATCGTCACGCACGTTAGTTAGCACATTTCAGGCATCTGGACGCAGCTCCGCGAACAACGACGAAACATGCTCGTGTGAAATAGCTTGAATTTAGTAATATATCATTATACCATTATGACAGTGATTATAGACAGTGAAGCAACGCGATACCACGGTATGATTACGCGGCAGTACGCGCAACGCACAATGTTGTTCAATTCTAGTGGCATTTATGAGCCAAATCTGAGAGGTGATTTGCTGTTTTTGGAGCAAATTGTTAACCAATTTCACTGGAATAAACTTTAACACACCGTTATTTCCTCGATATTGCATGCAAATTATGCGCCACTTTGATCAAAACTAACGGAGACATAAGGATAACAAACACACACCCCACCCCTCCCCCCCCCCCCCCCCCCCACAGATTTATAGTAAGATGCTCGCAGCAGCGATGAACATGATGAGTTCAGCACTCAGTCAGTGGCGTACCCAGCTTTTGGAAACTGGGGGTGGGTGGGGGGGGGGGGGGATAGTTACGAAAGTCATGATGTACCGACACAAAAATCGCAAAAATGACCCAATTTTCTTCTTCTCGTCAGTAGCTGAAATATTGAAAAGTGGGGGTAGCGATGACATTGTCAACAATAGCTGAAAAAATCGCCTGGTAGAAATCGCAAATCTACCCAGTCAGAAGTCAAGGCATGAAAATACCGTCTATGTTCGCCCCGGCCGCCAGTGAAGTGAGATTTTAAAAAAAACCAAATAGAAATTGGATCATTTACAACTCGCGATTGTGAAGGATTGCCTCCATCAATTTTTGATCATCTTAGGCTCATTTTGAAGGGGAAGTCCTATTTATGTAAGATGTCATTTCCGATTTAATAAAAAACACGATTTTTGTTACTATCTTTGAGTCGATAAAGATGCATTTTCAATGCGATCGTAAACATCGTATTTTTGATGATTTTTAGACGTCATAGCAAAAACTTTATGCACAAGAAATGTTCCTAACGTATTAAACTTGATCAAAAATATATTTATTTGTAATACATTTTTGGACAGGGGTCAGGGCCACGACTTTTATTCACCTACGGTAAAAATATACGCCATTTTCCAACACAAAGAGACTAAATCGTTTTTTCTAAAAAAAGGTATTCAGCAGGATTCGAACCGAGGAGGGGAGAATCTATTAGATTACTAGTCCATATTCGTAACCGCTCGGCCATAACTACTTACTGACGTGTCTATGTGTTCTCTATAATAATGAACTAGTGGTGAACTATTGAGTATTCGACGAAATGTAGCCAAATTGAACCCAGTTTCTAAATTGTATTTTAAATGTGAAAACGGTGTCGCTGCAAGCTAGGTTTGGATTCAATGTAAAGAGCAATAAATTGATGATCGTGGAAGGTTATTAATTTAAAGCTTTTAATGAGACAGGGGTCAGCGCCACGGGAAATATCCCCCTAGTCACATGACGTTGAACCACATTTAAATGCCTTAATGTTGTCATTGTATAAGGCTGACATTTTGGCATAAATTGAATTGCACGATATCGACATCCGCTTTTCAAGGGAAAAATAAATTTTCTTCGTATACAATAGACTCACTCAAAGTTGGCATCTGACTGTACCGACGGAAGCTCAAGTTTACCGACGGGGATAGTTCAGGGGGGTACCGGCCCCTGGACCCCTGGGTTCGCCACTATCAAATCCACGCCAAAATACAGTCGCTCACACCAGGCCGTGAAAGCCGTGAACCGCGTAACGTATTTTTGAAGGTACTCTCTTTTTTTTAAAGTTTGGAGCAAATCAGCAAATACAAATATCGGTCGTATAGGAAATAAGAAAATCGATTCAAGGACATATTAGCCGATTGGCTTCTTATTTACATAACAATTGGCCTTTGCAAATCATGTTCATTGATAGACTAGCTACACTGAAAACATTTTTCGGTTATCTGTACTAAAATAAATTAGTAAAAACGATGTCTGTTTCTACTAACTTAATATTAGTTCAAGCATTCTCTAACCAACTTATAAATTAGTTGTCCATGTTAAACTAGTTTTTGAACTAATTAAAATTAGTTCAACAATTGTCAAAATTTAGTTCAGTGATGTTAAAAATTAGTTCAGTATGATAAACCAATTTGTTCTACTAATTTTTAGGGTCGCTCTACTAACTTAAAAATTAGTAGAAACGATGTCGATTTCCACCAATCTTGCTTAGTTCATTCAGTTGAACTAAGATGGTCTACTAATTTTATAAATTAGTTAACCATGGTCTACTAATTGTGTGCAGTGCACATGAAGCAAGCGTTGACTCCCGATTACCGAGCGAAGAAAATAGTTCAAAGATACGTAAAATAATCTTAAATGTATGTCAAATCACAAAATACTATGTAGTTTTTTTTCTACCATGCCTGTCATTTCTCCAATAATTCCGCTAACGGCCATCAAAGTTCGAATGACATAGCGTGAACAACCAATACTAGAAAATCTTTGGAACAGCAGTATCACGACATGCAATGAACTGAGAATTATGCTGTGGTCGGTACGTAAATTCAATGAATTAAAACTGCACGTCACACAAACTTCTGTCACAAAAATTGAACTGTCCAGAAGCATCTACATATTTATACTCTTTAAAAACAAATGATTTGACATACATTTTGCATCATTTTACGTACCTTTGAGCCATTTTCGTCGCTCGGTTTTCGGAAGTCAACAATCGCTTCCCTTGTACTGAACAAAATGGCGGCTGCAACCATGGCAACAGTCTGTTTTCGAACACAGCATCGCGGCGCTAAAAAGTTAGTTGACAAATTAGTTGCCAACAACTTCTACGAACATATGTTAGTCGCGGACAGTATTTGTATTTTAGTTCGGTTGGTTATACGAATATTTAGATCTAAACTAAGTTTACAGAGTCGCACTTAATTAGTTCCAGTGAATGCCCTTGGTAGAGGTAGATTAGTTTGGATAGCTGAACCAATTTGGACATTACTATATGAAATAAAACTAGTTATCAATTAACGATATCCTACTGAAAGATTGGAAAAATTAGTTGTACTCCCTGAACTAATCATTTTTACTAAAATTTCTTAGTTCAGCATTGGCATTAACCGATAAATGTTTTCAGTGTAGGGTCTCCATAGTTCAATTGAACGGAATAGTCAACACAATATATTTATAGGGTATTCTTTATCGCAGTGAAATTGCAAAAAAAGAAAAAAATATCATTCAACATTCAATAAATATTGCGAACGATATGCAATCCTGTCAATTTCTAAAAATAAAGTGTAAATAACAAACAGAAAAAGTATAACAATCCTAGGATTCGAACCACTGACCTCATGATTATGAAGCCGGCGCTTTGCCGACTGAGCTAATGAAGACTACACATATATTTTTAGAAAATAAAATACATGAAGTTCAAAATACGAATATCACACGAATCGGGGCAAAAATGCAGGCTAAAGTGCTTTATATTTCGATCGTTGTGCGTTTTTAACATAGGATTATCGCCCAAAAGTTGATTATATGCTGAAGGAGATTGTAATTCTGATTTCATTATAATGCATAACACTACTTTTCGAAACGATTCTAGACACCTTAGTATTTCGTTCGTACATAAAATGTTGGCCATTACGTTTTTTCGATTGGAATTCGGCGCGGCAAATCTATTGCACCATGGGTATTATTACATGGAAACACGGAGACTCAGATACGTAGGGAGTCATGTGATTTTTGTCCAGGACAAACACTTGAGATGTACACGCCCCTTTAAAATATCATGACACTGAATATGTTATAACAAGGAGTTTATCATAAGACCTTTATTAA
Organism: Ophiura sarsii; assembly: GCA_035610835.1. Lineage (NCBI taxonomy): Eukaryota > Metazoa > Echinodermata > Ophiuroidea > Amphilepidida > Ophiuridae > Ophiura > Ophiura sarsii. The sequence continues at coordinate 54,804 of JAYJML010000135.1, forward strand.
GAGTAATACTTTTAATTAATTTAATAATTATTTTCAATAGAATAAACATGAACACAGTTATTTAAACGTGGTTTTAAGTTAAGCTAAACATGCGTTTATTTTAATTTTAATAAGGGGCACTGAGCAATGCTGAGATATCTTTCATATCACGACACTGAATATGTTATTGCATTGCAAACAAGACTTTCATTATAACTTTATAAGAGTAATACTTTTAAGTAATTTAATAATTATTTTCAATAGAATAAAAGAACACAATTATATTAAATAGTCGGATTTTTATGGGCCGCATTCAAAAGTGGGTAAATGAATCGCGTATCTGAGACGGTCAATAATCGTCTCAGCCTATACATAATTTATCTGCAGTAGCGGACTCCGGGGTGGGGGGGGCGGGGCGTGCCCCCGGTAAATGGTGTATTTTTATACCATTCGAAAATTGTAAATAAATCTACTTGTAAAGGGCACATCCACCCTCACACTCGCCTCGGTCTCCGCTTTCCCGCGGAGCTGCGCACCCCTTTCAGGGCTGGAATTACCAAATTCAGAAAAAAATAAGATAAAAATAAATTACCAACACTAAACACTGGTCACTATATTAGGAAAGCGCAGTAACATTTACGCGCATTTTCCCGAATTTGCCTGAATGGGTAAATGAGCTGCGCACCCTTTACAAGGCTGGATTTACCAAATTCAGAAATAAATAAGATAAAAATAAATTGCCAACACTAACACTGGTCAATTAGGAAAGAGCAGTTACATTTACGCGCATTTCCCCCAAAAATAATAATTTTAGAAGCTTGTTCATAGCCAAACTGTACCTCAATATGGCCATATATGTTGCATTTAATCATAAAATTAGCCATTTTCGGGGAACCCTATACTTCCACATTCTAGTTACACAACTGATATATCCACTATATAATTGTTCTCGCACTTTAGCCACTTCAGAGGGCATGGTTCCTCACAGTGAGCGGGGGCCTTCACATTTTATACATTTTGTTTTACAAAATAAAGATTATTACATTTATAGATGTTTTGAATGTATTAATCTTGAACAACAATTATCTGTTACTAGCGGGCACCAGCGCTTCGCGCTGGACCCGCTAGAAGATTTCACGGGGAATAAGTAAACAAAGCGTAAGAAAATTTGATACAATAATATCAAGAACATGTATACATAATCCAGATGGGGCCCTAAATAATCCGAATATCGCAGGTGCTTTTGTTAATCCAGATTATACATTGCCTTAATCTAGGTAGGCCTACGTTTGTGTTTCCAGATACCTATGTATGCCTCCCATGAGACCTGAAATGCAGGTACCCGTTGTCCCATTATATCCAGGGACCCCATAGGCCTAAGCCCTACCCCCTAATCCAGTTACCCCAGGTGCCCTTAATAATGCACTGGATACCACATAATCAAGGTAGGCCCACTGCAGTGTGTCGTTATCTCGAGATACCCAGGTGCCCGTACTTTATCATAGTCAAGTAAATTAAACGCGGGTGCCGAAGATAGCGGACAGTAAAAGTCATATCACAATAGGCAGAGGTCAGTAATATCAAAGCGTTATAAATGTTTATATAAATATCAATCAAGAGTATGTCCTTAAATAATTCAGGTACTAAGGTGCCCTTGATATAATTAAGTAACATGGTGCCCTTAATACACCATGAGCCTAGGCCCAATGTGCTCTTAAATAATACAGATACCCAAGATCTTAATCCGAGTAGGCCTACTCCATCAACGTGTTCTTAATACCCCCAGTTATACTCCTGTCAGCGCATGTTTCTACCTATTTTGTACCCCAAATAATAAAAAGTTGAATTTTAATGTCAAAATTGAAAGTTACTTAAAATTAGCTTTTAAATGTCTCCCCCGATTCTTTTATTGCCCTGCCACCCCGTTTTCCATGGTGCTGGTGCAAGTGTCGCCACTGCCCATATTCACATATACTGTATCCAGGTAATTCAGTAGGCCTACGTTCTGAGCGTTATAGTTTTATAGTCGGTCGGTTAGTTTTATGGTCGGCGGAGTCTATCATCAAGATCACTTGTACCATTCCACGCTTGTACTTGAGCACAATGTGTGCCATCCGGATTTTGTTTGGCCTATTTACATTAAATACATTATTCCTCCAATAGGCATGCGGGGCCTTAACGTATAGTATATGTAGTTCCTTTATCATGTTTGCTGTGTTTTATAAAGCCTCCCGAGATACTACCTGAGAGTACACCCTTAAAATCCAATTATCACAGGTGGCCCACCTGCGCATAGTATATCCAGGTAATTTGAGACTCGTTTTATATAATAGTGAACCCCGTTATCCAGATACCACGGATGCCCTGAATAATCCAGACACTCTATAATAATCATGATAATGTACCACACGTTCCGTTTATCCAGATGCCCCATGTGCCCTTATATCCAGATTATCAAGTAAGGGAAGTGCGGATAAGAAGGAGGTGGCTTTAGGGTACACTATTAGAAAACGGGTGCTTCAGAGGGGTTCTTGGCTGTCCCGTATAATGGTTTAAAGGTTCTTTGATTTTAAAGGCCCCAAAAGGGTTCTGTAGAGAACCTTTAGAGGTTCGAACGACCAATGTTTGCCCATATTTTGCCTATTTTGAACCTTAAAATGGTTCTTTTTGGAACCTTTTAAGGTGATATAAAGGGTTCCATACGGGACAGCCAAGAACCCCTGAAGCCTGAAGCATCCTTTTTCTAAGAGTGTACGGACTGCCTGCTTTCACTCTGCTCCGTTACAATGTGCACGGTTTGCGCCACAAATGCGTACACTTTTTGTCATTACGTGTGCGCCGAACCGCGTGCGCCATGTTAAACGCGGTCGCGCAGCACAACATAGAAACGGTTGACATGGTACTGCCAGTTTCTTTATCGTTAGCAAACGTCGCATTCATCTATGTTACTAATGTGAAAGTGTCACTTTAAGATCTGTGTAAGAGTTTTTGTTTACATTTAGAAAATGTCGTGAAATATTTTTATTTATCGGACGTATAAATGCTTGTTACTATGCGATCTTTAAGAATAACAAACAGCCGCATATACAGAAATGTAGCTATATCCCTGAAGAAAATATTTTGGGTGAAGACCATATGTTATCACTCACTCCGAAAACCACAATTTGTGTCCGAACAGTAGCTACCCGAGTAAAATAAATTCAACATTTGGGATTTTCACATGTGATCCTTTCTGCGCATGGCTGAAAACGGGGGAAAACGGGTATTGAACTATCTAATTAGCTCGTATATTAGAGGCGCAATTACCACGCTTTTTCAGTTGAAGAGGGACGCGAGTGCAAAATTATTATTGAACTATCTAATCAGGCGAGGGACCGAAAATTAGTATATAGATATACTGTATGATTTGGTCATGTGATGCAAACATGGATTATTTGTGAATATATGTATTGTATTGTATTGTGATCATGCTATACAAAAGGTGTGAATGATTGAAAATAAATTTTAAAGAAAAAAAAGAAGCACGGAATAACAAAAATCAGTTGCCTGACGAATGCAGTAGCATAAAATAAAATATAACATAACCAAACAAAAGTACATAAAAGTAAAAAAATAACCTCTTCTATTTTTGAGTGTTAGTGATTAACAGGACATTTTAAGAAAAGAAAACAGAAAAAGCCCTCGCAATTCCAACCGGGCAAAGAGGCTCCAATCGACCTCCGTCGAGGCCAGCTCCTTGGACTACCGGATACTCGCGCTTCACGCTTACAATGTACTCAACATTACAACACGTGATCACAATCTATTTTGTTTAAATCTTCCATTCGCCTTTTCCCAGCGGGGTAAACGGGGAACCTGTTTTTAGGGAACCCAATTTGGGGAACCTGTTTTTCTAAATAACACTTCCAATCATCTATAATATATATATACTTAAATCAAGAAAATGGCAGTATCTTATAAAAAAAAACCAGCTAGCTAGCATTGATAAAAAATAAAACAAATATTGGATGAAGCGGTGGCTTTTCAATAAAATATTGGTCAAAAGTATTCACCAGATGGCACCAAATTGGTCCGACAATTGAAAAAATAAACCCACTTGCGAGAGGGGCACACCCCTCCTCATACTCCCCTGTCCGCGCTTTTTAACCATCACTATTATGTAGCATTGGCTTCGTGCCTCCCCAATAGCCCGGATCTATAGTTCGTGCCTCCCCAATAGCCCGGATCTAAAGGGTTCAACAAAAGAAAGTATACCACTTTGTTTATATCATTTTGAGTAACATTATATTTTTTGTTGACCAAACAGGCTAGATAGGCATTTAGATGAATCTTTTAGGCATAATTTGATACCAAATGTTTCCCTTAACAACAAAGATAAACCATGATTAGCACCATTTAAAGAAAATTGGTCACTTTTCAAAAGTCACATTTTCAACGCACGCAAGCCGCGAAAAAAGGCTGTGCGTGGCACTTTGAATGGCCGGGAATGAAATGGATATTGATCACACAGTGGGGATGCGTTGGGTTATGCCTGATCAAGCGGGCTATTTGATTATGAACAGGTAACATGTGGTCTTTTCTTCCCGCGTAGTGTATTGAATATGTGAATTTTGAAAAGTGACTAATTTTCTTTAAATGGTGCTAATCATGGTTTATCTCTGTTGCTAGGGGGAAAATTTGGTATCAAATTATGCCTAAAAGATTCCTCTAAATGCCTATCTAGCCTGTTTGGTTAAAACAAAATGAAATGTTACTCAAAATGACATAAACAAAGTGGTATACTTTCTTTTGTTGAACCCTTTATGACCATGTGAACATACGTAGTAGTGGCCCGCTCATGCACCGCTCTATTCGCTTCGCTTTACTACCTACAGTATGCTCAACTTCTTTCTTGCAATGATAACAACCAAAGTATTGATTGGAAATGAAGAGCTGACTTTTCAATAAAATAATGTATTGGTCAAAAGTATACACCAGATCACACCAAATAGGTTAAAAGATAACAAAATCAAATTGTGATGGGGGGGGGTCCCTCATACTCCCTCTGGCCCTGTTCGAACTTTTCAACCATCTATACTTAAATCAAGTGTATTGTCTTCAATACAACTCATTATTCATTTTTTGTAGAAAGTACACTTGGAGATCTCTTAGGCCTATATGCATTTTAAACAAGTTTTGTTGTGACTAACCCCTCATGTTTATGAAATAAAAACAATTTAAAGAGGCCTCCTGATCCTCCTCTTTCAGGTTCACAAAGTTTGTCGCTATATCGGGACGATTTTGCTTTAAAAAGTGCCAAAAATAAAAAATATAAAAAGGGCCTCCTCCTTCCTTTTTTGAAAAAGTCAGGACGCTAAACATGTTATTTTTTATTTGGCCTAAATTTAAAATAAATGAATTCAAAAGTGGAAAATTCCGTGATTATACGAGTATATAATTTATATGGGTATTTATTTATCTATTTATTTTAAACTTAAGTCATTTACTTATATCATTTATTTAATTATTTATTTATTATTTAAGAAAAAGGGTCTCCTCTCCAAAGTTGCAGAAACCATTCTGTATGCCAAATAACATGGGCTAAAACCTGAGCTAAAACGCTGTTAAACTTAGGAGAACAATTATTGTTGTCAGTTATCTAATAACAAATACAAATTCCCCTCCTCCTATTTTTGCTGAACACGGACGAGAAACATGTTTTTTTATTTTAGTTATTACTTGTTCTGATAAAACACATCAAATATATTGGCAGTTAAGGGAATATAGCAAAGCAACACTGTTTCGCAGTGATCTCACTTGTATCGATTGTATAGTAAATAGAACAACCTACACGTATGATATCAGTACTTGAAATTATCACCTCTGTCACTTGCGCACGGGGAGCTACCACCATTCTGGCCAGGGGCGGGGGGGGGGGGGGGGGGGCGTATGCATAGGCCTATTCTTTAGACCACGATTTGAAGGCCTATGCTATATTTATTGGAGTTCCTTTAGCAAACACTTCATGTTATACTAGTAGAAATAAATAATGTATACGTTCGAGTTTATTTCCAAATATAATAAGGTCAAATATTAAGCAGCACGAAGTATGCAGACTTTTTTATGATTATTACAAAGTTCAACCCGTTCAAAAACTACAGTCTAGCACTCATATTGGCTAAAATCGCTACCTTCGTTTTCACTTTACCATGTTTACATAACCCACTTCACGTAACCCACTTCCACGTAATTATAAATGCGCCAACTAATAATACATCTACAAAGATTGAAAATATATGATTAGCTTTGTGAATACCTATGTCATGTCCATCAATTCATTGTTTTAATGTTTATTGGGGGGGGGGGCGAAGCCACCCTTATAGCATGAGATTGCAAAAACTTACACATTTTGGTCTTTCTAGACATAAGTGGGGGCCGCCATGTTTATAGTCTTTGTAAATTACATGTACCTATGCAGTTTATTTCAACAGTACCCACAGTCTGTGCTGGAGTCAAAGCTATATTTGTTTAGTTGATTAGAGATGTGCTACTCCCAACTAAAGAGAGACATAATAGCTTATCTTGTTTGACTAGCTTATCTTGTTTGACCAAGGTCATATATACCTAGATTGTTCTTCAGACTGTACCCCCCCCCCCCCCCCCCCCCCCTCCCCCTCCATGCACACAAATCAACTTTATTGGTTTCCTGTACTATTTTTAGACTGCGGTGTTTTGATTCTTTTTTGGTTTGAATTATAGAAAATACATACACACTTTTCCCTGGTATTTTGGTATGAAACAGATGTTTGGTTATAAAACATGCTTCTTTCTCTTGGATCGCCCCCATTCCATTTCAATGGAATTTTTATACACACATTCAATGAAACAGCATACCCCTGGCCATGTAATCTTAATATTTCAATGAGTACATTATGACTGATCTCATTTTATCAGTTCTTCTGAAATCTGATAAAGCCCGCCCGTTTCCCTTGAAAATATATAAAGGATGAGAAGGCAAACATATTACAGGCATAGAAATTGATTTACATTAACAAGCCTGAAAACTTGAGAAGGTGTGTTAAATTGTGAGATAGGCTTTTATAATATAAGGGACGCACCGTTAGATTTCCAGGGAGGCGGTAGGAAGTTTTTGGCCAAACTGTTTTGACCCCCCCCCCCCCCCCCCCCCCCTCTTGAGTACCTAAAACTTGTTGGTCCCCCCCGGCCTTTTTCTACTTGAAACTCTTTAGACCCCCCCCCCCCCCGTTTTGGCCAACCCCCAAGTATTTCTGAACACTCCCTTACGAAAATTGCTCGAATTTAAAAATTGCCAGGCCCCCATGGACATTTTGATGCCTGATAGTTAAACATTCAACCTGATATCTGAATCCAATTACCTTCACTTTGTATCCCCCTGGTTTTACAACCAGAAGGGGATTTTGTCATCATGTCATGTCCGTGCGTCGTGGCGTGGGGTTGTGTGTGTGCCTTTTGGTTAGCCTTTTGGTCTAGTCTTTATGGTTAGCCTTTTTCTTGAATGCTGTATCTTTTAAACGGATGGACGAATTGACTTCAAAGTTTTAACGATATGTAGGCCATGGTCAAAAACTGTAGCTGCTTCTTGGGGGTCTAATTTTCATAGGTCATCTGAGGTCAAAGGTCATCCAGAGGTCGAATCGTAAAAGTTGCCCGACTGACGTCAAACTTGGAGACAAGAAACAAGAACGACGGGTGAACATTTTTTGGGGTCTTATTTGCATAGGTCATCTGAGGTCAAAGGTCATCCAGGGGTTAAATCGTAAAGGTTGCTCGATTGACTTCAAACTTGGAGAAAAGAAACATGAACACCGGGTAACATGTCGAAAATAAAAGAGGTCATCCGAGGTCAACGGTCATTAGAGGTCATCCAAGGTAAAAGGTCAACAAGGGGTTTAATCGTGCAATGAACACCGGGGAACATGTCAACAAATAATTAGAGGTCATCTGAGGTCAAATGTCATCCAGAGGTCAAATCATTAGAGTTGCATGATTGACGTCAAACTTGGAGTAAAGAAACTTGAACACGGGGGGGGGGGGAGGGAATGACCCCTTTGTGACCTTTGACCTCATTTAGTTGATCTCCCAGCCAGGGGGATTCGCAAGTCGTGACTTGCAGTATTTTTATTTTTTGAAACTTCTCATACGCTTCAGCACACATGACATCAACAACAACACCTAACCATACGCCATTACAATATCATTCATTATTCCATCCATTATACTCTGACACCAACCAAATCTTTTCACTAACAGGACCCAGTCAGGTTTTGTTCAAAATCTTAAACCATAAACCCCGAGAACCGCGAAAGCCGAGAACCGCGAAAGCCGAGAACCGCTCTAGTTAGCATTACATTCAATACATTTTGATTATCTGGTTTATAACCAAGCACAATGATTTTTAACGATATCCCTGGACATGGAATATTGTTAGAAATAATAAATCTTTTAAAATGAACCCAAAAGCTTTTTGACAAAGGACAGGCAATAAATGAATGTAGATAATCATCTGATGTGTTGCACTCAAAACATTTGGGTGAGTTCGCCTTATTCCATTTATATAAATGTAACTCAATATTTCCTAAGTATTCTTTTGAGGATTTGGAATATGTGGATTGTTCTTATAATCAGCCATAACCCCGATATTTGTTTACAAAATTGCGCGAAGAATGCTGGTAGAATGCATCTTCAGTTGGTGGCAGAGCTCGAAGATCCACAGAGGTGACGTACAAGTTTGCCCTTAACTCATTGAGAGATTTAAACTGGTCAGGAGATCTGCCATATGCAATCACTAGCAGCTGCTTGGCAACATTCCCGGGCAACATTATCATGATTATGGGCACTTTCAACTAGGTTGTCTGAAACGGATGCTCCGTGTTGTAACTCTTGGTAGCATTGTCATTAGCTTTAGATTTGGAATACAATGTTTTCTTTCCTGTGACCGAAGAAGAAATTGGTATCACAGCCACTTCGCATGGAAAAATTGTAGCATTTTAACTTCATCACATTCCAGTGCACTTGTGATATCATGGATTGGGATGAAACGATCAGGAAACTGTATAAACAATTCTGTGACATCACTATCTAATAATTGTGATGGGAAACATTGTGACGATGCTAACGTTGTGAATATGCTAGCGTAGCGTTTAATTATTGTTATTCTTGTTGTGGTAGCGTAAAGTAAGCTTACTTGCCTAAATTTACCTTGGCTTTGCGTTGCGTATTTATTACGCCTGTTTCTTGAAGAACTTCACTCGTTTGAAACACAAGATGTTTACTGTTGGTCAACTAGGGTTTATATATTTGATCCCTTGTCGTTTTATTTATCAACTTCTTACTTATAACAAACGATTGTGTCGATTTAATATGTGACAATTCTCCCGACGGTACCGTTCCAAAACAGGCACGCAGGAAAAGAGAGCGAATTCTCCTCTCAATCGCCCAAGTAAGCCCGCATGTAGTTTCAGCCTTCTGATTGGCTAAGAGTTGCGCTCATGTAGTTTCGGCCTTCTGATTGGCCAAGACTTATGTGACGTACTCGTGAAACTACTTGTGGCACCATTTTCAACCATTAGGAGTTAGCAATTGTGTATTATTATACTGACTTCCTCACAAACATAATCACTATTTCTGTATCGTCGGCTTGGATGACAACCTGTTGGCTTTTATATTTTGCAGCATAATGTGCGCGTAAAATAACGTGCGTGTCACCTTCCTCGTGTGTACTACTCAGTTCCTCACAGTCTTCTTTGTTAGTGTTTGTCAAGATAGGCTTTCATCGCACTTCAAATCCACCAGCTAGATACAGTGTTACATCTGATTATTACAGTTTTAAGTTTTTTGTATATAAAGCGCAAATGTGAACAATAGCCCAACAGACATTAACAAGGTTAATGACCAGAGTGATCAAAAATCAAACTGGTAACTCTCGAAAGAGAGCCTTTGAAAGGCCAATCAATTGGTTCACTGCAACTTAGAAAATATGCATAAAACAAGGAACACAAATGGGCAGAGGTTAAAAATGCCAACGAAAGTGACATAAAAATAAGATAAAAGCCCAAACATAGAGAACAACATCAAAATTCTAAAGAAAATAATAATATCTGAAGGTCTGATGGGCATCAGGAGAACCTACACAACAAACTTGGGAACTAAATCTACCAGAAGCTGCCCGTTGTCACCTGTTGGGGCGTGGCCGTATCCCCAGCCCAGCTGGCTACATGCTTTACAGGACCATCCACCATCTCCCCAACCAAGCAATAACCTACACATAAACCCATGACCACCATGCTATTATATGTATCAGTCGGATGTTGAATGGACTTGAATGAAGGGTGTCATGAATGAAAGAGTATGAAGGCTATGACAAGTTAAGAGTTTGAGAGAAGATGTCCGTGCACACGGCACTTGAAAGCCTGGATTCCAGCAGCTGAAATGTTGCCAACAGTTTTCCCAGGTATTGAACAGAACATGTATCAGTTGTTGCTTGCTTTTGGCACAATATAAAACCTGATTCCAGTTATCTTTAATTTTACATTAGGGGCAACTGGTCCGGTTAAGCATATTTCATGATATAAAAGCTTAATAAGCTCGAGTATTTATGGAATTGCTATGAAAATATCACCCATATAACTGTTTACATATAACATATATCAATATCAATATCAATGAACAAATAATTAATGTTAAAAAATATCCAAACAAAAGGCCAATTACCACTAACTATATCCTTAACTTGACACGGACCAGTTACCCCCATCATTGGGGCAACTGGTCCTATATGTTCCAACGGATAAATTATACAGAAATCATTGATTGACAACACGGAAACTATGCAGTATTTTCTTTACAAACACATTTCCATATTATTTAACGTGTAAAAAAGGATATATGTCTCATGAAACCCATGTTTTAAATAGTTTTAGTGGTTAACGTGTAAATAGCAGTAATACTATAATTAAATGGTGTACAAAGCAAGCGAAATGTTCGACTGCACGTTTATTAGATAAAACGGTATGAACCTAGTTAAATGGTTACATGGGTGTGATATTCAGATGCCCCATACATTTGTCTATATATACCCTTTCTTTAATGATTTTATTTACTTCATATAATCATCATTTAGTACTTACAATAAACCATCTTGATATTTAGCCAGCTTTTCATGTTACAGAGCAAGTTAGTCAATATGGCAATGATGACCCAACGGTTAATATACACAAAAAACAGTGAATAAAATACATAAATCATGATATTTCGTCATGGAAAACATATTTACAGACACCATTTAAAATATAATGCAGATGTAATTCATAATACCGAGGTTTTAAACCATTCTAAAGCAAGTTCGTATCATAAAGGTAATCATTCAATAGCAAATAGTAGTATTAGACCCCCCCCCCCCCCAAAAAAAAATGTCTAAGAACTAGAAAGATGCATCATATTTGGGACAAGTAATGACAAAGTAATTTGAAATATTAAAAGAATCACAAGAAATCCTTTATACAGGCTGTCCCAAAATGTACCCATCGATGCCCAAAGTTCAATAATTGTTGGTTGTCATCATCCAAATCGATGGGATTAGGTCCGTTGTTTTTACATCATTTTTATCGTACTGTACTATTTCATTAGAATTTTAGATCATGAATATCGGATTTACCAAACTCAAGATACACTTCATTTAACATGGTGATTTCACCTTTTTGGCAAAGTGCTAAAAAATGTGTGTGCTATTACAGCTTGTTTGAAAGAAACTTGTGTATTCTCATAATCTCTTGTCTACTCAATATAATCTTGTGTGCTTTCTGTTGTAACTGTTATTAGTTATGGGTGTTCAAATCATTAATAATTCTTCTCCTTAATTCAATTTAACGGGTAAAAGAAGTTTGTCACACTTGAGTGACCCCATGCATTGTTTTATTTGACAAGTGTTTAGGGACTTCTAAATGAAGTGGTGTTTGGTGAATCACCAGTGGCTTAGATTTTCACATTGGAGAATGGCTTTCGTGAGGTTAAACACTAATGGACTATATAATTTTAACCAAATGTGTAGGAAATTGCATCCCCAATATGAAAAAGAAGTCTAAGCCACTGCTAATTATCCATGACCACGTCTTTACCTGTTTAAATGTCCCTCAAGTTTAGCCTCAAAACTAGCTCATTATAGAAACAAAGTGTGGGGTCGCTCATGCGTGACGATCCATTTTTACTCTTCAAATTGAATCAAAATGAAGAAGTATTAATGGTTTGAACAAAAATATAATACAGCAGCAGTTTAAAATGAAAGGAACCAAAGGTAGTAGCAGGCAAGAGATTAAGAGAATGTATTAGTTTCTTTCAAACTATAGCTGTTTAAAAACCTTTTTTTTTGCACTTCGCCAAAAAGGTGAAATCACCATGTCTTACACAATGGAGTGTAACTTCATTAAAATAAGACCGATATTCATGATCTAAAATTCTAATGAAAGGGTACAGCATAGCAAATATGATAGAAAAACAACGGATCTAGGTGAATTTCATTAAAATACTCAATTCGGGTAGTATCCCTTTAATTTGACAATGTTCCCCCCGCATCTGGCTTACAAACTTATCAGATCTGGAATCAGCACAAAATTTTAGTTCCAGATTTTTTGGATTTTTTGTGGTATCATTCCATCAAAGAATAGAGTAATTATTAAAGGCATATTCCTAGATTTGTGACCAAATTTCAGGATTGTGGACCATTAAATCGCGTAATACCCCTTCAATGTGAGCCGAAATTGCTTTATATTAGTTCTCAACATTACAGAGCATCATATTTGGGACAATTAATGAGAAAGAAATGTGCAATATTAAAAGAATCACAAGAAATCCTTTATAGGTGAATTTCATTAAAAATACTCAATTCGGGTAGTATCCCTTTAATTTGACAATTTTCCCTTCGCATATGGTTTACAAACTTATCAGATCTGGAATCAGCACAAAATTTCAGTTCAGAAAAATGTTTTTGATTTTGTGGTATCATTCCATCAAAGAAAAGAGTAATTATTAAAGGCATATTCCTATATTTTTGACCAAATTTCAGGATTGTGGACCATTAAATCGGGTTATACCCCTTTAATGTGAGCCGAAATTGCTTTATATCAGCTCTCAATATTACAGAGCATCATATTTGGGACAATTAATGACAAAGAAATGTGAAATATTAAAAGAATCACAAGAAATCCTTTATAGGTGAATTTCATTAAAAATACTCAATTCGGGTAGTATCCCTTTAATTTGACAATTTTCCCCTCGCATATGGTTTACAAACTTATCAGATCTGGAATCAGCACAAAATTTCAGTTCAGAAAAATGTTTTTAATTTTGTGGTATCATTCCATCAAAGAAAAGAGTAATTATTAAAGGCATATTCTTAGATTTTTGACCAAATTTCAGGATTGTGGACCATTAAATCGGGTAATACCCCTTTAATGTGAGCCGAAATCGCTTTATATCAGTTCTCAACATTACAGAGCATCATATTTGGGACAAGTAATGAGGAGAAAATGTGAAATATTAAAAGAATCACAAGAAAATGCTTTAATTTCATTAAAAACACAATTCAGGTAGTATCCCTTTAATTTGACAACTTTCCTAACAGGTTCGGATTTTACACTCACCCGATTCGAAATCAGCACAAAATTTCAGTCTAGAAACACTGTTCAAATTTTGTGGTGTATTTCATGCAAGGTTCAACTATTTCTAGAGCCTTTTCAAGCGAGTGGATCCCAGACTACTAAGAAACTCAAATTTACGAAACTCAAAAATATAGGACCAAAAAGTTTAATAATGAAATATTCTCACTCGTCGAGACAAAATGATTCAAACAATTCTGAGCCAGGATATGTACGCCACTTCCAGTCCAGTCCATGTACAGTCAATGATATATATTCAGATATCATTCATTCATTTCCATTTTCAGTATTTAAATCATGCTCTTATATCTAACCATACAATACGAAGAAAAAAAACCGAAAACATGTGTATATTTTTAAGGTAATTTTCTGTGTCCGTTGTCCAAAATCTCTCTCTGGCTTTGACAGCATCATAACAAAAGTAAACAGATATCAATTATCATTTACTACATATTTGTAGCTATGATTCAGAGCTATAATCATGACAAATGTCATGAGGTTGACATTAATATTAGCGATGTTATGAGGGAGGAGGTAAAACTTATTGAATGACCCTCGTAGATCAACATATTATTTTATAACATTTGATATAGGATCAGCAGGTGATTGGAGAATAATATGATATGCTGAAGCTAGTGTGTATAAAACTGCTAGATGAATGAATATAACTAAAGACATGGTATAATCAAAACTGTGGGATGCTGATAATAAGCGTAGCATGAGAATTTTAAATTAGGAATACCTAAACATGCTAAAGTAGATGCAAATTAACACCAATCGCTACACTGAAAATACCAAAGAGGTTATGTATCAACGACATTCACATCTAAATCATGTCGTTATCGTTCATAAAGTTAACTTAACAAAAACAATAAATATCATTTAGATTTTGATTTTGCAAATATTAATCATTTCTAAAATTTCAAATGAGGAGGTTTACTTTTCTTCCTTCTTGAAACAAATTCAAATATCAACAAAATTAATCTAAAGTACGCTCAGATAAAGTGTCAAATAATCTATATTACAATTCACGTATAAAAGCCATCGTAATAGTCAACCAAGCCACAGTCAGTCGTTAGCGCTATGCATGAATGCTGCAGCCTATCTACATGTATGTTGATACAAGAATGTGGGAGAGGCTGTGAATAACTCTTCCACCGCTCAATCAATTATAAAGGCGTAGCGCAGCCGCATTTGAATGGAGCAACGCTAAGTAAGATATTACTACGCGCGTACATAAGGTATTTATTTATTTGTTGCCACTGAGATGTATGTCTGTTCAGTTGGCGTAGCGGTAATATAGATGACGTTGTTTATGAGTTAAATCACAGATGGTTGTTTCCACCATTAAATTTAATTTATACTACATGTATACAAATGCTCTTTTTACCTCTGAAAAAAAAACCATTTTGAATTAAGTGCAATTTAATATTAGGGATTAGGGAGCAATCACTATTTACGCCAGGGGCCCGGATGGAGGAAATCAGGGGGGTGTGGCGGAACTCAGGGGGTGGAGGAACTCGGGGGGGGGGGGGGCACGATATTTGATTTGGTCAAAAGTACAAATATGAAAAATGTTAATTTATACTATACATGTTAAAGGTAGATGTTCCGATTTTCAACTTGAAGTTTTCTATTCTACATGAACTCTAATGGTTCTTATTCTCCTAGCAACTTCCAAGGAGCGGAATCTGCATATAATTAACTCATATAATATTGAAAATAAATAACCATATTATTTATAATACTTGACAGTTTATCATAAACGTTTAAACAGGTATATACTATTAAATCATAACTCATTATGATATCCATGTTTATATGATAGGACTATTTGTGAAACGTTCCGTTTATTCGTTTAAAATAGCAATTAACATGACACTTTTTACGTCAAAATTTAGAACACTGCCAACCAAGGTTTTGCATTTGTTCCCCGACAAAGGGAAAATCTTGCCTACCCCCCCCCCCCCCCCCCCCCCCCCCCCCCCCCCGTTGTGGATATACCATATAAATAGAATCATGGTTTACCGCAACTAGTACCTACAATTTCGGGAACCATGTAAGATAGCTGATACGCATAACACTCATAGTGGTAGGCCTATATAATTAACGGAACCATAGAAATAGCATCTGAGCAAATGTTAGAAATGCACCCAAAACCTGAAAGCCACGGTTGGTTGGACTTGATTGTAATAAATAAACCTGATTACAGAATTAACACTCACACTACATGCACTATACAATTGTGATTATCAATTTATCACCTTTCAAAATTTGTATCCATATATGTATCAAATGCTGGAAACCCATTGTTTTAAAGCTAAACACTACACCAGCACAAATATATATATATGTGTCAGTGTATAGTTTTCAACCCCGATAATTTTACCGCCATTATGATTCAATTCCAAAACCAATCATTGTGAATGTACAATACCATCACCATTTAATGAAGTCCTTGTGAATGTACAATACATTAAAACGAAGGCATAACTTCTCACACTATATAATCCAATCAAAATTTGTATCAAAATATCCAATTTATAAATATTTGTATTATTATTATAAATATTTTTATTATTATTATTATTATTATTATTTCAATGTATTGTATACAATGTTGGAAAATCCATTGTCATAAATCTAAACCCTACGCCACCACAAATTTTGGCTACCAGTTTAGTTTTTCACCCTCGAGAATTTTACCAAGTGAAATTACTGGATATTAGCAAATACCCTTATGACTGGCCTCCAAACCAAATAATTGTGAATGTACAAAACCATCAACATTTAATGAGGTCATTGTGAGTCTACATCACATTTAATGAGGCCATAACTTCTCACATTATGTATTTGATATCCCCAATCAATATTTGTATCAGAATTTGTATCAACTGTTGGAAAACCCATTTAAAGCTATACACACTACACCAGCACAAATTTTTGCTATCAGTTAGTTTTTCACCCTACAAAATTTGACCGAGTGAAATTGCTGGATTCAATTTTGTGACTGCATGTACAATACCATCAACATTTAATGAGCATTTAATGAATTCCTTGTGACTGTACAATACATTTAATGAGGTCATAACTTTTCAACATTATAAAAACACAATCGTAGGAACCTGTTTGGATGGTTCTGAATTACTCGCTTTGACACAGGTTAACGAATCAAATGACGCCATGTGGTATGTACATACGCCCAAGAGTTACATGTATCCGCCCGATTAAAGCAACTGAGCACCGATCAGATGCCTCACCATCCATACCATTAAGGTTATAATCATGGTATTTTGTGTACCAGATATGATAAGTCAAAGCATGAGTTAAATGATGACCGACAAATGTATGTAATACCGGGTGGTTCAAAAAAAAGTTGACCCAAGTTCAAAGTAATTTTGCAACCACATTTAAAGTTTCAGAGCATTTGTGTTTACTTAGTCTTAGTCAGCAGTATGTTTTGAAATTTTCCTGAAAAGATGGCACGTTTAGCTTGTTTGGCTCTTCAGATATGGTTCATTACAGAAAACATGTACAAAACTGACTTGTCCACGGGAGCGTCATTTAGTTTTTGTCTTCAACAAAACAGCATGCTCTAGTTTCAGAATTGAAAAGCCCGCCCTGACAAAGTATCCCAATCTCTATGCTTATGTGCCATTCACATTCAACAAAGAAACGCAGGTAAGTAGGTAGGTTATGTCAAGCACCAGAGAGATGTTTCAGATGTCTCATTCTTTTCTCTTTTTCTCCTTTTTTACAATTTTTTACAATTTGTACCAATCGTGTGTAAGTCCACTTTGTGCATTCGAGCTCTACTAAATGACGCTCCCGTGGACAAGGCAGTTTTGTGCATGCTTTCTGTAATGAACCATATCTGAAGAACCAACCAAGATAAATGTACCATTTCTTCAGGATGATTTCAAAACTTACTGCTGATCAAGACTAATTAAACACAAATTCTCTGAAACTTTAAATGTGGTTGAAAAATTACCTTGGACTTGGGTCAACTTTTTTTTGAACCACCTGGTACATTGTTCCAATGTTGTGCCTATTGAGCAATCTGACACCGCGGGTGACGACAACACCAGTGTCCTTGATACTCCCTTCTACTGGCACATCCCGAGTAGCCATCAAAGTACTTAAAAACTCCGGTGGTCACACGGAAAACAACGCCGAGTCTAATATAGATCATCGCTCGGTCCAAAGCTAATTTGCATTTTCTAATGAGTTTAATATTTCCGTTATTGATCGGCCGCAGAAAAACCATCTCCACCGTTGACTATACATGTATGTCTGCAATATCTCTAATATCATATTGCCTCGTATTGCGGGTTGCACTTACTGATAAATTAGATGCCCCACGAAAAATGACGGCTCCACCTGTTGACCATATCGCAATATCCCGAATATAATTATTGCCGGATGCAGACACTGATCAATTGTTAATTGGTGATGCTATGGCGATATATGTGTGAATCAATGAACTAGCTGCTGCAAATCTTGCATATTAAACGCATATATAAATTGCGTCCGTTCCCATAGCAATGGGCGAAAACAAGCTGATTGACTAATAGTTCACATTGTAAAACGAGCGGCCACAAGTGTTACCCATCGCCGAATTATTTGAACGATGCTGATGTAGATATATGATGCAATGATGTCAATGTGAGCTTCATAGTGTTTCTCCGCTAGTGATACACAATTGTTCATTGAAGGTTACCACAGCAACGAAGCAATAAGCTATAATTATGGGTCCAATCCGGGAGTTATCAGTTATACTACTCCCAAAGCTGCCAGTCGTAGATGGCGTAGGCCTGCGATGCATGAAGATCGTCAGCGTTCAAATAGAGCCGCCTCGCATGAATCAGAAACCAGTGATCTCCATGTATGGGATCATGCCAAATACTGCACTCAGAATGGTTGTCTCGCTGCTAGTGTTGCTTCATGGGAGTGTTAAGTCTTTTCCACGCCTACTTCTACTGCGATACTTGGCAAAGTCCTTAGTACGGATAATTATGTAGGTCAGATCTCCAGAGTTGGAGAACAGTCGGAAACTCACGCAAACACCAATCATGGCAGCCACTAATAATTCTAGCATCTCCTGAAGAAAGAAAAATCGAAAGAGAAAACAGCAAAGCGAATCTGGCGAGTACATTCTTAACAATAACAATAATTAAATCAAAGGCATCTATAACTATAGATAGGAAACTCATTGCTCAGGATCCATGATCATTGAATGCGCAATCTGAGTTAATGTACTGTGTATCCTGCAAATGGGCTAATGAATCATTATTTAAACCATGTATCCTATAGCATAGCCGGCCTTTATAATTAGTTAATTTAAAACAGGACAAGACATGCAACTTTTAAACCATTTTAGCTTAAATAAGCTTTACTATCATGACCCGCTGCAGACATCAGTGCATACCTCCCAGCCCGATTCGTACTACTCCGCTGGATTTAAAAGAGGTAAACAAAACATTGTTTCCCCATATTTTACCACCAAATTTCCAACGATCACCTACAGTACCCAAGACGACTGCCGACTATAACGGAAACTCGCCCATAACGTGACTGAAGACGTGACAAATATTATTATGAAAAGCCGCCAAAATTAAATGTTTGGTATAATCCGGAAACATGAAGTTCATGGCATAATCGTAAACTAAAACTAGATATGACTCCGGTCTAAGACCAGGGGACCTTGATTTTTGTCTTGTTCCTGACATTTGCCCCGAGGTCATGATTTACTTTTCTTATTTTCTAATGAAAAGAGATCAGATGCATCAAGTATGATCGAAATCGGAGCACGTCTTGGATTATTGATCCCTAGTGACCCCCATATGACATTTCAATTTTAATCGCTGGACACCCAATAATGTCGATGTGTGACCTTTGACCCCAAACTGTGAAGACCCTATATGTAAGTCAGGTAGGGGGTCATACTGACCAAATCTGGTGATTATAGCATGTAAACTGTAGGAGGAGAAGCATTTTAAGTAATAGAAGTGAAAATTAACATTTTGACCCCTAGTGACCCCTTTTTGACCTTCGACCTGGTCAATATGTTTGACTTATTTTCTTGGCTCATCAAATCAAACAAGATGCAACAAACCCGGTCTAAATCAGAGCATGTCTTAACTTTTACCCCTGTAAAGTTCAATGACCCCTAGTGACCCCTTCTTGACCTTTGACCTGGTCAATATGATTGACTTATTTTCTTGGCTTATAAATCCAAACAAGATGCAACAAACCCGGTCCAAATCGGAGCATGTCTTAACTGTTACCCCTGTAAAGTTCAATGACCCCTAGTGACCCCTTCTTGACCTTTGACCTGGTCAATATGTTAACTTTTTTTCTTGGCTCATCAATTTAAACAAGATGCAACAAACCCGGTCCAAATCGGAGCATGTCTTAACTGTTACCCCTGTAAAGTTCAATGACCCCTAGTGACCCCTTCTTGACCTTTGACCTGGTCAATATGATTGACTTTTTTTCTTGGCTCATCAATCTAAACAAGATGCAACAAACCCGGTCCAAATCGGAGCATGTCTTAACATTTACCGCTGTAAAGTTCAATGACCCCTAGTGACCCCTTCTTGACATTTGACCTGGTCAATATGATTGACTTATTTTCTTGGCTTATCAATCCAAACAAGATGCAACAAATTTGGTTCAAATCGGAGCATGTCTTAACTTTTACCTTTGTAAAGTTCAATGACCCCTAGTGACCCCATATGACATGTCATTTTTAATCGCTTAAGACCCTATATGAGCATGGACCTAAGGAATCTTTTGACCAATCATGAAGGTCATGAGTCATTTCCTCTGAGACAAGAAGCATTTTAAGTGATCGAATTGAAAATTTACATTTTGACCCCTAGTGACCCCAAATGATTTTTAATTTTAAAAACCTTTCTTTTGTATATGCGTACGGTCAAAAGGAATATGTGGACCAATTTTGACGATCCTAGGTCATTTCACTAAATTGGAAATGCGTTTTAAGTGAAAAACACGTTTTGACCTCTAGTGACCCCTGTGTGACCTTTGACCCCAAACTGTGAAGACCCTATATGAAGGTTAGGTAGGGGGTCCTACTGACCAAATCTGGTGATTGTAGCATGTAAACTGTAGGAGAAGAAGCATTTTGTAGAAATATTGCCAGAAGAAGAAGAAGAAGCACTAGATATGACTCCGGTCTAAGACCAGGGGACCTTGATTTTTGTCTTGTTCCTGACCGTTTGACCCCAAGGTCATGATTTAATTGAAACCCGAACTATTATGTATGTATACGGTCAAAAGGCATTTGTTGATTGATTCTGACGATCCTAGGTGAAACTCGCGTTTTAACCCCTAGTGACCCCTGTGTGACCTTTGACCCCAAACTGTGAAGACCCTATATGAAGGTCAGGTAGGCGGTTGTACTGACCGAACCTGGTGATTGTAGCATGTACACTGTAGGAGAAGAAGCATTTTAAGTTATAGAAGTGAAAATTAACATTTTGACCCCTAGTGACCCCAAATATTTTTAGATTTTAAAAACCGAACTATTTTATATGCGTACGTTCATAGGAAATATGTTGACCAATTCTAACGATCCTAGGTCATTTCACTAAATTGCAACCGCGTTTTAAGTGAAAATCACGTTTTGACCCCTATGACCCCTGTGTGACCTTTGACCCCGAACTGAGAAGACCCTATATGTGAGTCAGGAAGGGGGGTCCTACTGACTAAATCTGGTGATTATAGCATGTAAACTGTAGGAGGAGAAGCATTTTAAGTAATAGAAGTGAAAATTAACATTTTGACCCCTAGTGACCCCCTTTTTGACCTTTGACCTGGTCAATATGATTGACTTATTTTCTTGGCTCATCAAATCAAACAAGATGCAACAAACCCGGTCCAAATCGGAGCATGTCTTAACTTTTACCCCTGTAAAGTTCAATGACCCCTAGTGACCCCTTCTTGACCTTAGACCTGGTCAATATGATTGACTTATTTTCTTGGCACATCAATCCAAACAAGATGCAATAAACGCGGTCCAAATCGGAGCATGTCTTAACTGTTACCCCTGTAAAGTTCAATGACCCCTAGTGACCCCTTCTTGACCTTTGACCTGGTCAATATCATTAACTTATTTTCTTGGCTTATCAATTTAAACAAGATGCAACAAACCCGGTTCAAATCGGAGCATGTCTTAACTTTTACCTCTGTAAAGTTCAATGACCCCTAGTGACCTCATATGACATGTCATTTTTAATCGCTTAAGACCCTATATGAGCATGGACATAAGGAATCTTTTGACCGATTATGAAGGTCATGATTCATTTCCTCTGAGACAAGAAGCATTTTAAGTGATCGAATTGAAAATTTACATTTTGACCCCTAGTGACCCCAAATGATTTTTAATTTTAAAAACCGAACTATTATACATGCGTACGGTCATAAGGAATATGTGGACCAATTTTGACGATCCTAGGTCATTTCACTAAATTGGAAATGCGTTTTAAGTGAAAAACACGTTTTGACCCCTAGTGACCCCTGTGTGACCTTTGACCCCAAACTGTGAAGACCCTATATGTAGGTCAGGTAGGGGGTCCTACTGACCAAATCTGGTGATTGTAACATGTAAACTGTAGGAGAAGAAGCATTTTGTAGAAATATTGCCAGAAGAAGCAGCAGCAGAAGAAAGAAACGGTAGAGATAGAGTACCTGGATTTTTGAAAAAATCAAGGTAAGAAGCAGATGAAAGAAACGGCAGAGATAGAGTACCTCGATTTTTGAAAAAATCAAGGTAATCATGAATTGAGTCGTTCCGCCAACAGCGTTAACACGCACGATCAAATAGGAAAACAACAAACAGACGAGCACATAATGATAGTCCTTTGACCTCGAAAGTATAGTCTTTGGAATCAGTCGCATGCGACCTTACGGTACGGAATGGTAGACACCATTGAACGGGACGACGCGCAGTACTCACAGTATTGATATACCTAATTATTTAAAAGCCGCGAATTATGGCATCAAAGTATCAATCAAAACGAGTTAGATTTATCCAACCCACTGAAGGAAAAGGATAATGACGCAACAATATGACGAAAAACAACTGCCCGACCCAAACTAATCCAAAATTAATAATACTATTATAGTATTGGGCCTATTTAAAACCTTATTTTAAATATACTCCACAAACCTTTTGTCGTCCGTGAAGACTAGTCCATTCATAGGTCTAGATAATCTACCATCAAACGAACCTATTAATAGAGTATTATAGTCATACAAAATCGCAATTTCGAGCCAGAAAAACAAACGCCCGACCCGATTAATCCCAATTGATATTTTTTAACTTAATTTTAAATATACAACCAATGACAAACCTCTCGTCGTCCGTGACGACTGGACCATTCATAGACACAGCGATGATTCCTAGATATCTACCATCGAAATAGACAAACTAATAATAGAGAATTAGTTATTCAAAATCACAAAGCCTAGTATTTTCAGTATACGGATCATTAGATTAATCCTGCGCTGGACAAAGGACACACCAATCGAACCGTTCCCGGTCAGCGCGCGTGATATTCCAATTACACAATGCATTTATAGTTGTTACGCTGATAACCGCTGCATACCAAGATCTGTTATACGACGTATCCAATGAACAAAACAGCTTTAACTCTACGAAATATGTACTGCCCTATAATATATTACTAGCAAGGACTGAGACCATAATTATGATTTCCTGAGACAAAGATAATTCTAATATTATATTTAACATGCAATCTCACCATTTAAATCGGCTAATCAATGTCGTGTTCAACATGTTCGACGCCGCATCGCGGCATTGTATACACACTTCCCGGTATCGATCCTGGCCTCCGGGTTGAAAATCCGTTCGTTTCCGTTAGGTTCCACGCTTGCGTTTACCAATTTCAATCACTCAGTAAACAAGGTTTGCGATACCCGGCAATAAAAAGGTAGCTAAATCCAAGCAAACCGGGCATTTAGCAGATAAATATCGAGTGTTGGATGAAAAAGCTGGATACGAATTTTGAATTTTATACCAACTCGATCACTCAACATTTCGACCTCTCGCGCCAGTGGCATGAAATGAAATGATAACACTGGCCAACCACCAGTTATCGGCCCGCGAAACCACAAGGCAATGCGCGAACACGGCCAACCCAGCCGTCCTTGTGCGCAAGGCACAGGACAAAGGCCTGTTTAATGAAGCAAGACCGAACTGAATCACTTCGAGGGCCGTCGGTAAATTCGAATTTGCTCAATTGCATTACAGAAATTCGTTATTATGATGGTAATAGTAGTAACAGAGGTAACTCATCCCAGAAATCTGATTTTTCTGGGACAGAAATATGTCCCAAAATCCGAAATTTGGAATAAAAATAAATAAAAAAATAATAAATACAAATCTATGCTCGGAAAAACCACAAAAAACATTTTCAGTAGCCAGAGTCAAAGTCAGGCCATCGAAGTATATGAGAGGATGTTGTAATTAGGGCGTTAATCGTTTCTTCACACATAGCTACTCTATCGAGGCGATGTCTGAATGTCGTTAAGGCGTGTGAAATAGGGAAGGGGTATGGCTGGGAAAGCAGGGTTCTCAGGATTTAATTGATGTCATAGGTGAGTTAAGGTAAGCAACTCGGGAAAAAAGGGGGATGTTTATCGTACCATGTTTTTTCTCAGACTCAGCCAGCGTAGGTGTCGGAAAATGAGGCTTTATCTTCGCGGGTTAAGCTAAAGTTGGTTTTGGACAAAGACGTTCTCAGGCTCCCGCAGCGTAGGCGTTAGAAGATAGGGCTTTATCTTCGCGGGTTAAGTTAAAGATGGTTTTGGACAAAGAAGTTCTCAGGCTCCCGCAGCATAAGCGTTGGAAGATAAGGCTTTAGCTTCACGGGTGTTAATCTAAATTGGGTCGATCCAAGGTGGTGCCAAATTGTTTATTCGCACCAATTAGGCTTATGTAGCAGCCGTGAAACAAAGCGGTGTTATTGCGATTGACAGGATGGTTCTCTATATAATTGGAGGCCTACCCCAATCATTTTACTTTCACTGGTGGCAAGCATTCTACACGCATATACACACATCCCAACACCCCCGCTCTTTTACCAGACATCGCATCGTTTTCAATATTGTCAACGCTGCACCCTGATGGCCTATTCAGCCGCTGCTCCTATCGTTCGTCCGAATCCTTTGGATTCGCTACCGAAAAGAACGAGTATCCTTAACAGACCCTCTGAAAATATACCGGTAGCGAAGCTCATTATTAAATGTACCCTGTACCTATTATACTTTTGAACACGCGTAATAAGTACAAATACACTATTTAAATATACTTTTTCTTTTTCTTCTTTTATTTACTTTCTCATAAACTCAAAATTTTTGAAACGCTTCGGCAAGATCCACGTCGTCCCAGCAAGGAATGACGCTACTAGCAATAAATTTAAACCTTTTTAAAATACTATACGTTTTTTAATTACGTAACGATAAATGCACGCAAGACGAAATCAGTTAGCCATTACTGGTATTAATTTGCGCCTTCGTTTAACGTAGAAAAGAAACTAAATTATAATTATAACGTTATTATTATAAAGCCTAATAGTCTCTATCGGATCGTTTAATATTATTAGTAATATTTTAATCTCCATCGTCTTCCTCGGTATCTTCATCTTCATCTTGTTCGAACAATGCTTTAAATTTCCCTCGGTATTTAGGTATAACTCTGTCCAAAGCTTTGTTGACGTCCATGCCTTTATCCATTTTCTCTTCGAGATCATCTAACACTTTTTGATGAGTATCGTCGTCTTTCACGCTTAGGTAACTAGACAAAAAGTCCTTATAGTTGTTGAAAAAGCTTCTCTTGACCGCCCACAAAGTCTTTCTATCGGCCTTTCCTTTAGCTTGGTCTTCACTCATACCCTCATTGACATATTTGTCATAATTTGCGTTCCACATCTCCCCGGTCGTTTCTTTAGCCTTTTCTAACCAGTCTTGATAGGCGATATTGTCTTCAAGCTCGGAACTAGATTCATCTTCTCGCGATAACTCGGCATCTTCGCTTTCGGATTCAGACTCTGCTTCCTCCGAATCGTTGTTTTCGTCCCGAGAAGATTCGCTTTCGGTATCTTCCGACATTTCATACCCGGTATTACTCGACCCATCCGTTTCTTCCATAGTAGACCCTTCCTCAGAGTGATCGTTTTCCACGTGTCGCCGTAAATTAAACCTCCGACTAAAGCTTTTGTCGCACGCGCGACAAGCGTAGGGTTTGATGGCGGACAGAGAATCCATGGTGTTTACTCTTTGAATAGTAATCTCCGAATGACGAAGAATTTACGATACTCATTATTTTACTCTTCTGGTGGCTCATTTTACTCATTTTACTCATTTTTTACTCATTTTACTCATTTTACTCATTTTTTTACTCATTTTACTCATTTTTTTAACTCATTTTACTCATTTTTTTACTCATTTTACTCATTTTACTTTTCTTTTTTTTACTCATTTTACTCATTTTACTCATTTTTGTACTCATTTTACTAATTTTACTCATTTTTTACTCATTTTACTCATTTTTTACTCATTTTACTCATTTTTTACTCATTTTACTCATTTTACTCATTTTTTACTCATTTTACTCTTCTAGATGCGCGCGTACTCTTATATTTACGGGTCTTAATAGGGTTGATCGAAAGGAAGTGTCTATAGGTTGATTTAACCGTCAATCCTAAGTGCGGGGGATTCAATTAAAGAAATACAGAAAATCAATTACAAATAAAAATGATTAGATTATAGTAAATGACCGGTTTTATTCTCAATACCGCTAATCTACGAGTCCAGACACGCTCTTTAACTTTGTTTACTATTTGTTACGGGGTAATTAGATCCTAGTTGTTGTTTTTCACCCCAATTAGTTATTTTTAAATCAATGATGTCACGATGTCAAAAATAACTTACCCCCTCTCTCTATAATTGTGTATATATATGACCCAGCGTGGTTTATGAACTAACTATTTAGAGTAATCCGTCTAAATCGCCGGATCGTTACGTTTCTCCATTTAATAAGTTATGGCTACTAACTACGGCGTGGATGAAGCCGGTATTTGGGACACGTCTTATCATTGCGGAAAGAAACCGTTTCAAGATTTCTTTGAACGTTTGAGAAGAGATCGAAAGGATAACATGGTCGAGTCTTCCGACTGTATATTGATCAGCGAGTATAGCAATCAGATCCGTCTGACAGTAACATTGAATGAGTTAGACACGGAGGAAGAAGCGGAAGATGAAGCGGAAGAAGAAGAAGTACAGGTATTGGACGTAATACCCGGTGATACATTAGAACATCAAGGAGAGGATGTCGAGATATTAGATGACTCTATCGAGGAAATGTCAAGGGTTTCCGTTATAGTCTTAAACTAAAACACAGCTATGACGTCTCTGTTAAGAGCGGGGGCAAGTCGGAACAAGTTGCTAGAATACATTCATGACGTAGCATACGGTCAAGTAGCGACAAGTTTGAACCGCCAAAATATTCAACGTGACATCAGTGCCCCATCGAGCAATGACGTAACGACCGACCAATGGAGATCGCGTACCTAATGGTGCGAAGAAGCAGGCGGCATTGATCGAGAGACTATAAGAGACGTACATCATTCCATAGAAGCGAACCTTGCATAAACATTGTACATACATGTCTTATAACTTTCGCACTGTGTTAGAAAACTTAATAGTGGACGAAATGGAGGCCTGGTTTAAATCGGTGGAATTTCAGAACTTAGGACGTCTAGTCAAGTACATATACGCTCAATGTCTCACTGAGGAAGCGAACAAACTGTTAAAAAATAGATGCAACGGTTGTCAAACGGATCATCCTGGTCAGCTGAATCATATATGCATCGACCTACAGCCAGCCTTGGATCCATTCATCCTGTACGTGTACGCTGAGGCGTTGGAGTCGATAGATCTCACCCGCGTGGAATCGACGTATCATAGGTCCAGAAAGATATTAAACTGGGGGTACGGAAACAGCGCACCTCGGCAAGATTACAGTTGGCATATTAAAAAGTGTGTCAGTGTATGGTACTTCAGTGACTTTGCTAGCATCGAGTCCGATCTAACGGTGGACGATAACATATCGGAAGCGGTGAAGCAAGCGCGGATGGATCTGGGGGTCGATCAGTCGTCCGAACTTGCCTAGTCGCTACAGCTACACGATGATGATGACCCTCTATTTCTTGATTCCGATGGACCCTTCTGGAAACCACCCCCACATGACGTCATCGTCTAAAAATATAACCTATGGTTCGGGCGAGTCTTGACAAGTAGAAATAAACACATTAAAACACGTTGATACGTGACAGCATGATGATGTCGTCCTAAAATAGGTTTATTAGCACGTGATGTGTTTGGTCTAACGTGATTGGTACAATACTTTTGAAGTTTCCGTATATACTGAAGTTGCGAGTACACATGTCATTTCACGACGCCCAACAGCTATATACGAGACTTGGATATGATCATGATGATGGCTAGAAGTAATAACTACGGTGTGGATGAAGCCGGTATTTGGGACAAGTCTCCGCGTTGGGGGTTAAACGAAAAGAGACCGTTTCAAGTTTTCTTTGAAAATAGACAAAGTACGCAAGATCGAAAGTGTGAAACTCTTGCACGTTCTTAGGTCGCAGGTTTAGGGCCTGATCCCGGGGGCCTGATAATTCTAACCGTGATGAAAGTCAAACTGAAGAAGACGATATTCAGATATTAGATGTAACAGCGGCTAAAACGAATTATTTGCAGAGACTATTGACATACATAATAGTAGGCATAGCACACATAACATTCAAATGATTGAGACATGTACAAAATTGGATTCAAATGAAAGATTGCAATGAAAGATTTATTTTCCAAAAAGAATTATGACAATCGGTCAATGCATTCTTGTGGTACGGTGTTTTGAGATACTCGGAAAATGGCCGAAAACCTGCCAAAAACAGTAACAATGCCCACAAATATGATTTATCAGGATTTAGAGAGCTCAATTTGTTAATAATGTAATATTCAAAACACCATTTACACATATTTCTTTAACAATTGAATATCTATATACCATGTTAAATTAAAAAATATGGTAAAATTATATTGCATTAAGCTAAAATAAGCTAGTGAAATTGGTCATTTTGACCAGTTTTACTGACCGCAATCAAAAAAGTGACTAAGTCCAGCTAATTAATATGCGTAAATGTTATAAATCCAGATGTGAATGGTGTATTGCAATCAAACTTGGTATTATGGCTAACTGTACGATACCCAATTTTTTAAACTATAATTTAGTTTCATAAGCTCATTAAATATGCAAATTAGCTAATTATCTATTCAAGTCATTAATATGCAAATGAGCAATGTCCGACAATTTTTTTCCCATCATAAGAGTGATCGGTAATAGATATATAACATGTATACCCAATTTGATTGACAAATATTGATGGATTTAGAAATTAAACAAGCTTTTCCATTTCTTAAATACCCATATTTAAATTCTCAGTCTTTTCCTCACAGTAGGCACTCAAAGGATGCAAAATCTGAGCATATCACTAAATGGATTGAAGTGTTTAGTACAATATCTCAGGTTAGGTTTATTTAAATTGGCCCAATATATTCAAGTTCAGAGCAAATTTCGAAAATTGGTAAAAACAGTCATAACTAAAAAACCGGATGATAAGTATTTATACCTGGATCAAGGTTATATAGTCCAAGGTCATGACTACCCATATATGGCAAGTTCACTGCCCTACATGGAGTGCCTACTGTGAGGATAATTAATTTTATATAGGGGTGTTTTTCAAAGTGGAGCTGCATACATTATATGAAAAGATTGTTTTGAATAAGGGCTTACAGACCACTCCTACATGTTACTCATTTTGCATGATTAATTAATCCAAATATTCCATGGCTTTCTTCATGACTTGGATTAGTTCATCCATGCACGCCAATTGAGGCAACAATACAAACAACATTCCACATTGTGAATAGCCATTCATTCAATAATGCAAAATGAGTAACAGGTAAAAGTGGATGTAGGGCTTTATGCAACACAGCTCTTCATATGTTGTTGTTCACTGGTGTTATACTCCCAGTGGCAGACTCTGTGTGTGTGCATTGTGCTATGCCTAATAATAGGAGATGAATTGGAGCGTCAGTCGTCAGACTTGGTGAAGACAAGATGTGATGGGTGTATAATAGATCATCCTAGCCAGGTGCAACACGCGTGTGCAGTATTTGGAGAATGGTGGTACGACTTGATCTATGAGGAAGCGCTATCTAGTATAGATCTGGGCTACATAAAGGCTGTGTTCCTCCAGGCTGTAAACATACGTCGGCTTGATTCCGACCGAATTGACTTTGAACTCTCGGCCGCAGAAACCCTTGCACTATGGGCGAACAAACAGTATCGGGACGGCGTTGGTGCTTCGGACGGTCCAGCATTGCTTCGGTCTTTTCGACATACAGATTCCACGGCCGAAAACCCGTCCCAAGTTCCTTTTGTAACAGAAGCCAGGAATCTGGTGAAGCTTCTGATACAACCACTTTTCAATCTCAGAGCTTCAAGAGACTAACAAATCAATCTGTTGTTTGCAGTGACGAAAAGGCGCTTAGTATTGTGTTAGATTTTGCCGAAGAAATCAAGGTTTCTCCGAACTATCAACTAATGAACGATATGTCGTGGCTTATAGACGCGGGGGAAAACTAAAGTTAGCTTTAAAAAGCTCGCGGAAATTGTTCTGGACAAAAGACAATCAAAGTCATCTACAGAAAAGTGTGGGTGTTTTTTCGTACTCTTGTTTTGTACCTGCCAATGCGGCAGACCTATACCTTGCGCTGAGCAATGAGGAACACCAACGCGTTGTGGAAGAGACTGTAGAAACACAGACTTTAGATTGGATATTACGTCAAAGGATATAGAAAACCGGAACATGAAACTATGGGAGCGTTTGGTTATTGCTGATTACTATTTTAATGTTGTCTATCAAAAAATATGTTCTAAAAGAATAATAATAATAAAAAAGTATTATGCCTTTATATATTTGTGTCGTGTTAATATTATTTAATGGTGTGTTGTATAAGAGAAGGACACCAGCATCGCCTTCGGAACCAGCCGCCTCAGCAGCGGCGAGTGAGCGAAATGGCTGCAATATGGTCATTTACTATAATATAATCATTTTTATTTGTAATTGATTTTCTGTATTTCTTTAATTGAATCCCCCGCACTTAGGATTGACGGTTAAATCAACCTATAGACACTTCATTTCGATCAACCCTATTAAG
Source organism: Ophiura sarsii (assembly GCA_035610835.1). Taxonomy (NCBI): domain Eukaryota; kingdom Metazoa; phylum Echinodermata; class Ophiuroidea; order Amphilepidida; family Ophiuridae; genus Ophiura; species Ophiura sarsii. The sequence continues at coordinate 85,796 of JAYJML010000135.1, forward strand.
ACCCGTAAATATAAGAGTACAGTACGCGCGCATCTAGATGAGTAAAATGAGTAAAAAAATGAGTAAAATGAGTAAAATGAGTAAAATGAGTAAAAAATGAGTAAAATGAGTAAAAAAATGAGTAAAATGAGTAAAATGAGTACAAAAATGAGTAAAATGAGTAACAAAATGAGTAAAATGAGTAAAAATGAGTAAAATGAGTAAAAAATGAGTAAAATGAGTAAAAAAATGAGTAAAATGAGTAAAAAAATGAGTAAAATGAGTAATATGAGTAAACAAAAATGAGTAAAATGAGTAAAATGAGTAAAAAAATGAGTAAAATGAGTAATAAAATGAGTAAAATAATGAGTATCGTAAATTCTTCGTCATTCGGAGATTACTATTCAAAGAGTAAACACCATGGATTCTCTGTCCGCCATCAAACCCTACGCTTGTCGCGCGTGCGACAAAAGCTTTAGTCGGAGGTTTAATTTACGGCGACACGTGGAAAACGATCACTCTGAGGAAGGGTCTACTATGGAAGAAACGGATGGGTCGAGTAATACCGGGTGTGAAATGTCGGAAGATACCGAAAGCGAATCTTCTCGGGACGAAAACAACGATTCGGAGGAAGCAGAGTCTGAATCCGAAAGCGAAGATGCCGAGTTATCGCGAGAAGATGAATCTAGTTCCGAGCTTGAAGACAATATCGCCTATCAAGACTGGTTAGAAGAGGCTAAAGAAACGACCGGGGAGATGTGGAACGCAAATTATGACAAATATGTCAATGAGGGTATGAGTGAAGACCAAGCTAAAGGAAAGGCCGATAGAAAGACTTTGTGGCTGTCAAGAGAAGCTTTTTCAACAACTATAAGGACTTTTTGTCTAGTTACCTAAGCGTGAAAGACGACGATACTCATCAAAAAGTGTTAGATGATCTCGAAGAGAAAATGGATAAAGGCATGGACGTCAACAAAGCTTTGGACAGAGTTATACCTAAATACCGAGGGAAATTTAAAGCATTGTTCGAACAAGATGAAGATGAAGATACCGAGGAAGACGATGGAGATTAAAATATTACTAATAAGATTAAACGATCCGATAGAGACTATTAGGCTTTATAATAATAACGTTATAATTATAATTTAGTTTCTTTTCTACGTTAAACGAAGGCGCAAATTAATACCAGTAATGGCTAACTGATTTCGTCTTGCGTGCATTTATCGTTACGTAATTAAAAAACGTATAGTATTTTAAAAAGGTTTAAATTATTGCTAGTAGCGTCATTCCTTGCTGGGACGACGTGGATCTTGCCGAAGCGTTTCAAAAATTTTGAGTTTATGAGAAAGTAAATAAAAGAAGAAAAAGAAAAAGTATATTTAAATAGTGTATTTGTACTTATTACGCGTGTTCAAAAGTATAATAGGTACAGGGTACATTTAATAATGAGCTTCGCTACCGGTATATTTTCAGAGGGTCTGTTAAGGATACTCGTTCTTTTCGGTAGCGAATCCAAAGGATTCGGACGAACGATAGGAGCAGCGGCTGAATAGGCCATCAGGGTGCAGCGTTGACAATATTGAAAACGATGCGATGTCTGGGTAAAAGAGCGGGTGTGTTGGGATGTGTGTGTATGCGTGTAGAATGCTTGCCACCGGTGAAAGTAAGATGATTGGGGTAGGCCTCCAATTATATAGAGAACCATCCTGTCAATCGCAATAACACCCCCTTTGTTACACGGCTGCTACATAGGCCTAATTGGTGCGAATAAACAATTTGGCACCACCTTGGATAGACCCAATTAACCCGCGAAGATAATGCTGTCCGAGCCTGAGAAAAAACACGGTACAATAAACAGCGACACCCTTTTCCCGAGTTGAATTTATACGTACACATTTGAGGATGTTTTCATATTTGGGGAATAAATGTTGAAATCATTACAAATAATGGTGGTTTATAGAGAACCATTCCTGTCAATCACAACGCTCCTAATTGGTACGAATAAACAAACGGCCGATTCAACCCATAGACAGTTCCTTAGATTAAGACCCGCGAAGATAAAGCCTCATTTTCCGACACCTACGCTGGCTGAGTCTGAGAAAAAAACATGGTACGATAAACACGCCCCCCCCCCTCCCTTTTTTCCCGAGTTGCTTACCTTAACTCACCTATGACATCAATTACATCCCGAGAATCATTCTTTCCCAGCCATACCCCCTTCCCTATTTCACACGCCTTAACGACATTCAGACATCGTCTCTGATAGAGTAGCTATGTGTGAAGAAACGATTAACGCCCTAATTACATCATCCTTTCATATTTACCTTGCCGGCCTGACTATGACTCTGGTTACTGACAATTTTTGTGTGGTTTTTCCGAGGATAGGTTTTTTCTTTTCTTTTTTGATTTTTTTTTTTTTTGATTTTTTTTTCCGAGCATAGATTTGATTTTTTTTTTTTTTTGATTCAAAATTTCGGATTTTGGGACAAATTTCTATCCCAGAAAAGTCAGATTTCTGGGATGAGTTACCTCTGTTACTACTGGTAATGATAGAATACATATAAAAGTATAAAATAATAGAATAATATGAAATTCAATTTTTGAAACAAGTGCCGGGTTGACACTGCCCTTAATATGAGCTAGCATTCCCGGTTAAAGCCGTCAGGGAGGGGAGGCACTCTGCCCCTGACCCTCGTGAGATACGCTACTGGTGGCCATCCATGCTTTTGAATTATAACATTTGTTCTGACCCGGTTGCACATGTTGGGGACCAACTGAGAGACGAAGTGGCAGGGACATACACAAATCATTACCCGGTTATGTTGAGACCTGTGCCGGTAACGTACAGAGTGGGGAGCGATGTTACATCTCGTACGTAGCAAAAGCAATAGAAAACAAACCCTTTATTTTCTCTCTCTCTCTCTTCTATCTCCGCTCAGGTCAGGCCATGGACCCTATAGGCCCCCTGGCTACGCCAATGGGAACCTATGGGCCCAGAATCCCCATTCCATTATGCCCCGCTGTACAACATACACACAGGGCCTAGTGTACGACTTTGCATTGCTCTAAACCGGGGCTCTAAAAGTATGCGTCTGTGTACGATGAATTCGTAAATAGCATAAATCTAGTAGCGCAACCTATTACTTCCGGCCCATGCTGGAGGTGATCTTGTAAACAGTCTAAATCTACGCTGAGAACCAATGGAGACTAGTGTAAACTTTCTTAGCTATTTTAGAATAGTAACTAAATTCTCTTTCATTGAATTGAAAGGGGCATTGCGAGGTAGGGGAGTGCGCCCTCAATTTTCCTGAACATTGGGTTTTTTTGCACCAAAGTAATACTTTAAAAGGAATACGAACTACCATCTGAAACAGTTTACCTTAATTCGCAGTATATCATGTAATATTCCACAATTTGGCAATTTCGATGTTTAATCCGGCAAATATAGCTTCACCGGAATGTCTATCTAGCGCCATCACTTTCCCATGTTTTCCCATGAAATATTGCGTTTCGGGGTTCTATTAAACCATATCTATTGAAACTCTTTTTTGTCAACGTCCTGGGACGCGTTGACATTTGAATTCAGATTCAGGCTTTGTGGTAGAGTCTATGAATTGCTTTCATGTATCTTGAATCAGTATTTGTACCCAGATGTCTTTAAAATGTATATTAGATCTGGATATGCAAATATGAACACATGTGTTGTTACAATTGTGGAGAAATGGTTTAAATGATATAAAACAAATGATAGACATTCGTCGTGTTTACTATATTCTGTTTGGTATATAAATAATGTTTCACTTTCAATATCTGTATGTACTGGTGGCCGAGCGGTTAAGGCGTTGGTTTCACGTCTATTTTTGAAACATTTGTAAACGGGAGTTCGAGCCCGGTCCGGGGCGTGTACTTTTCTTGGTTTTCTATCAAATTTGTCATCAATTATATTATTCATAGTTTCACATTAATGGCGGTTAAAAGTGTACAAATCTTTTCTTTTTTTTCTTCTTCTGCGAATTAAATGATAATTAAAATAAAACCCTGAACTTCTCACTTATAATCAACGTCAAAACATTTTATAATGCGCATGGCATGCCTAGCACGTCTGCGATTATTATTGAATTGTTGGATATTTTTGGATGCGGCTTTATTTTCCGAAGCTGGCGATGTTAGCTGAGATGCAAATGTGTTTGTTTGTTTGTTTCGTACGGACACACGCTTGGGTCTTGAAGGGACCATTAAATAAACCTTGATTTTCCTGCTGCGTAACGTATGTTTGACCGATCGTGAAACATATGACTAGCGACCCTTATGGCTAGCGGGTGGACCCCAAATATATAGGGAGTTTGGATAGATTTTCCACAATCGGAGAACCAAGCCCGTCTGTCGTAATTTAAAACCTTGGTTTTTGTGTGTGTCGGGTTTCCACCATAATCGTAGGCCTAACATTTTACTAATATTAAATAAACCTCTCTATCATTTTAACCATGTTCTTAATTATTGTCTTGGCTTTAATTTGACACCAAACTCAATTTCTAAATCACTATAGTCATTGAGATCTCATCATTTAGCGACGCGCATCGATCAAGATAAGGAGTAAAAATGGTGTCTAAATTTGACTAGCTATTACTTAGACTACTTAAACCAACTGGCAACTCTGAAGATGACACTTCTTTACGCCAAAGTGGATCATTGCCATTCTGATAAAATCATCCGATATTATGAGGATGAAATATTAATATGTGAGTATTCATTGGTTTCGACAGGCATATTGTTTACTAACTTCTATGTAGAAAATCATTTTTGTCATGCTATAATTATTGGAACAAAATGAAGGTATCACGATGAAATGTATAAAAAATATGGAAACATGTTCAATATGTTCATCATATTGCAATCATTAAATGTGGATACAATTTTGTGTGTGGGTGGGTGCTGTTTTCCTTTCTTTCAAACAAGGTATAAATCATTCTGGGACACCCAGTAGAATGTTGAATGTGTCAACTTCAGTGCCACCTTCAAAGTGAAACTGCATTACCAATAGTTATCACAAATCAAATGTACCCTTGTGAGTACACACCACCAAATCATATTTTGCATTCTGACATTACACGGCAGTGTTTGAAATTAAGATTGATCCCACCATAAGTCTAAATTTAACATCCTAGAAAAGGTAATAAATGCTGTAAATGTATCTAAATGTTTCATAATTTCGTATTTGTAGGTTATTTCCTCCACATCAGGCCCAAAATCTCTAGCTTTTTCTTGAATGGTATCATTTTACACGATTTCACTGTTTCCACCAATTTAGAACTAGAATCTCTGATCTTAGGATAAAGGCAGTCTGTCGTACCTAAGATAGATATCATTGGCTCGTAGCGGGGAAAAATGCTGGTCCCCCCCCCCCCCCCCCCCCCCACAAAAGTGATTGTTTTAAGCAGAAGACATCTAGATCTTCAATAAAAACAATGATTTGAATGAACCAGTTTGCTCTAAAGGTGAAAAAAATTAACACAAACTTGACCTCTTAACCACACAAAGCAATAGGGAACTGATTTGGTGGTGTGGGACCTTGTGAGTTTAAAACTGTAATCATTTCAAATTTACCGCGATTATGTTATGCTTACCGTTTTGTCCTGATTATCTTTGATAATACCCTTCAGCTCTATATTCGTGTATAGCTTCGTCCTGGCCCCCAGCAACAATATCAAGCATGGCACAAGTAAGCCAATGTCCTTGGTATATTTTTTTAGTTTTTCTCGAAATTCTCCATTCCTTATATATTTCCTGGGGAAATTCATTTTACAGAATTCTTCAATGAAGCTGTTCACTTCCTTCAATGTTTTTAGAAGTTTTTCCTGCAGATTATTATCATCCGGATCCTGGAGCGAATTGGTTTGTTGTGGAATGTCATGATTCGTTGTACTTTCGTCTGGTTGTTGTGTGTCCCACACCGATAGTAGACCATGAAGGGTGAATAAGAGGAAATGAAGGATTAGAGACGACGGAAAAGATAATACGCAAACGACGGTGGACACGGATGGCCGGCCGTAAATTTCACTACACTTTAAACATTCTTAGTGCGTTAAATTTGCTGTCTGCGTTACTTATTAGTAAACATATAGAAATGTTGACATGTAGAACACATGCGCGAAGCGCGCAAAAGTTTTCAGTTTTTAAACTAAAATGGTCATGGACAACTTTCCTGACGCCATCTTGTTCAGCTTGA